>APFE030022738.1:93772-146955 GCA_000404065.3 Pinus taeda
TCAGGAACTACTTCCCCAATAGATAGGAGATCATTCTTGATCTCGGTGATCCTTAAGAAATATGCTTGCATACTCTCATCTTTTCCCTTCTTAATTTCCTTCAGCTTATTTCTAAGGAACAGAACTTGATTTGCATCATTAACTTTAAATAAACACACCAGTCTATCGTAGATTTCCTTGGAGGTTGTCAGCTCGGAAACATAAGCCACCAAGCGCTTATCGATAGAGTCCCGAATGATCTTCCTTGCTTTGACTTCTCCCTTGGACCACTTGCTTTTGGCAGCAACAGATGCATTTGATGGAGGCGCAACAACATTGCCTCTCACATGGTCCAACACTTATTGATCTTCTAAAGTCAGATCGAGAGACATCTTCCATTCGTGATAGTCAGACTTCTCACGAAGCTTGTCTTCGGCGGGGAAGAGTGTTGAAGACCCCATGAAGTTTTTAGGATAGCCTTGCCAACCTTCTCTTCAGTGATTGCTCTTGCTCTTGTTCTTGCTTGGGCTTTGTCTTCACCTCAGTTCCAATACCATGTTAAATTATGGTATGTTCTATGCTTAGAGAAGTTTACTTATTTTCTTCTTATTAGCCACAGATTAGCAATCACATATACATTAAGTAAAGTGCAGAGACACAAGATGTGGTGGGCCAGCGGCTAGCCAGGGACAAACCCCAATGTGGGAAAACCCTTTGATCAAATCTTCTTTTATCTTCAATAGTTCAGCAGAGATAAATAGTACAAAATCAGAAATCTGTAATTTTATATCAGCAGCAGCAAACCCTAGATCAGCAAAGTCAAACTTGGTCAAACGAGTTGAAATTGACCTCCAATATGCTTGGTCAATTTCCGGTCAAGTAGCCCTCGAACAGCCTGAAGAAACAGCCCTTGAACAGCCCCAAAAACACAGTCAACCTGCTCCCCAAAACTAGGGCAGTCAACGCTGGTCAAACCTGTGGACGAATTGCCTCGACTTTTGTACCAAAATCTGCGCCCTGCCTAGGAGAGGCAGCCACACCAAAACTGCACCATTGATGAGTCAACGCAGGTCAAAGAGACCTTTAGCAGTTTCTGCGTCCTCCTTTTCAGCGTCCTCCTTGCCCTAATGCATCCTCCTCCTTCCCACGTGTGAATTGCTTCTTGTATAACCCAAAGCTAAGGACAGAGAGAGAAGAATGAGTGAGATGAGATGATGAGAAAATGAATCAACCTCTCTTCTATTTATATGATTCACTGGGCATGTGTGCCACACATTTAACTGCTGGCTGGCCTTGACAATTTGTCAAGTAAATACAAATAAATTCATATCTCCATAAATACTTGTCGGAATCGGATGATTTTTAGATTAATCCTACACCTCTCGACATGAGGAATCTAGGAGAAATATCAGCTGCCATAAATGAGCTGACGTACACGGAGTTTGGCCCTAGTTGCCAATTTTAACATATCTCCAAACAAGCTGCCAACGAATTTGTCTGCCGCCACCACCCTCTGGAAATGCCACCGCTAGGCAGACCTTTTGTCTGAACTGCACAACACCACTGTCGTGGGCCTTCTCCATAACTGCTTTAAATTCCATTTCCGCTCTGCCACAGCTATCCACGACGCAGCAATCGCCATCAACAAGCTTACCCTCTTTTTGTTGATGATCATTGATGACTAGTCAATGTCAATATCCCCAACCATTGATCTCATTGGAGTATCAACTAGGAAATCTATGGTGGATCATTAGCATCAGCTCTTTCATACCATAGCCTTACAAATGTATGCTTCATTTGCTCCCAACAATATCAATTGACTTCAAGGATATCCCAGTTTACTTCGCATGAATCTGTGACCCCCCACACCCCACATGACTACATCATGTAAAGGAAGCACATTAAATGGTTGTTTAAAATGTCACCACTTGTATATAGATAGGTGCAATACTCACTTACATATGGGTTATTACGACCTAGAGGCTAGAAGGTACCTCCACACTTCATCTCAAGAAAAAGTTTTGTCAACTACATTAAAAAAATTATTGAAAATGCAATCAATTGACTTGACAAAAGAGCATGGCTAATTACCAACATAATCTCATGGACTTAAAATAACTTATAAGCCTGAACTAAAATACATGAAATAGGACCTGTTTAATCAAGCAGAATACTTTAGAAAAAATGGGCAGTCAAATACATATAACTAAGCTGATTATAAAAGGTAGTGTACTTGATCAATAATTTAGCATTCACATACATATAGACAAGCTATTTATTCAGGAATAATAGAATATGAATAATTCAAAGTCACTAATAATGAAAAAAGAAGATCAGTAAAACACCTTCAGAATTGGGAACCACTGGTACTGCTATTGCCCTAGTGCTCCTACTCATATCTTCAATCTGCAAATATTCAATTCACCATTACAATGATTCTTAGAAAAAATATATCAAATATGAAATATTGAATATCCCTCCATCTCATAGTGTCATTGCCCATTCTTTTTCGCATCATTTTATCCCTCTAGTCTTCCACAAAATTCTTTCCCATCTTCTCCAGAGTAATGCATAGGCCCTAAACATAGCACTAGACACAATAAACCCAGCTAATGAAGGCTTTCTGAAAATTCCTTAACAGCTACATTGGCCCCAAACAACGAAAGTAAGTAGACTGGAATGAACATGACAAGCAAGCAGACATTTAAAATACTTCATAAAAACCTACATGCAAGGTCATCCTGGGAATGACAATTCCTATTATATTGAGCAACGTAGTATATTGCTCACTTTGGAAGCACATATAAATGACATTTTATAAGTGAATTAAGCATTTGCTCACAGACATTACCTGCTTCCATACTTCTTCGTTTGGTGCATTTTTGTCAGCAAGAGTTATTTCATATGGCTTCTTTTTCCTCTCATCAAGTACCTTCTGCCAGTACTTTCCTGTAAAATAATCAGTGTAATGCCAATCATTTTTAAAAAGCATCCAAAAATGATATATGTAAAATGCAGAAGACTACTTATGATAAAATTCCCCTACAAAATAAGAAGTAAAAGAACAGAACTACATGATTGAAACCTTGCTGATATTACCATATGCATATTATGTAACCAAAACAGAATCAAAATGCAGCATCAAATAGATGATTCAAAACCAAATTAGATCACAACAGTGTATGATAGATGGAGACAATGGTATAAATCTGACATAACCTTTCCAACGCAATAAAATTCTGCATACATTAGAGGCATCAGAAAGAGTGGTGATGGTAGAGCTACATTGACATGAGGAGCTACTAAAGACTATCCTGATCTAGAGCATCATGCAGCCTTGATACTTGTTATAAAAATTCAATCGCAAGCACAAGAGTTTTATAGGCAGAAAGGTGATGCGCTAACAATAAAGTACCACAAAGACAACTCAGTTTGGAATACCATTGTCATGGATTTTTAATCAATTGCCGCTGCCTTACGAGACAATTGCCACTGCCTTACGAAAATGTGCTGGACTTGATCAGTCAATGGAGTTATGTCCAATATATATGGAGATAGAACAAAGTGTATGTTGGGTCATACTATTTATTGCAGAAAAAGGGTAAAACATGGCTGGGACTGATGAAAATTGGCAGCTTAGAAATGAATTTCCCTAAATAAAATTTCATTTCTGACAATTCTGGAGTGAATTTCTAGAAATAGAAAGTCATGTCTCACATCTCAAGTATGACATTCCAAAAATAGTAAATCACCTTGTATCAATTGGTAATCAAGTATAGTTGATGGAAAATCACTCAACTTATCATTAATCAATCATAATATTTCAATTTTGACTTAATTATCAATATTATCAGTACTATTATCATTATCCTCATGTTACTATGATATTATTATCAAAAAAAATTCAAGTCACCTTATCTTCATATTTCACACCCCTCTCTCCTTAATGTCTCACATGACTCTACGTTACTGTCTCTCTTAATCTTTCATTAAAGACTGCATATTCCTCTTACACACTCATTGAAGGCATGTCATAAAAGATTCCTCTTATGCCCTCTTTAAAGCATATGTTACACTCTCTCTTAAATGCATAAGTTACAAAGGCATGTGTACTGCTCCTTAAATGGCATTCATTAGCCTCTCTCCTTAATGTCATGAGATACGCTTCCTAAAAGGGCATGAGTTACACTCCTCCAGGCATGTGTGATTCCTCCATTGAAGGCATGTGTTGCCTCTCTTCATAATGGCTTAACTTACTCTTCCCTATCTGGCATTGAGATACTCTAAGGCATGCTCCTCCTTTACGGCATGAATTCGTTGCTCCTACATATATGTGCCTCATATCTTTTCCCCTCACTACTTGTGCATTGTGAAAGAAGGATCCGAAATTGAGAGAGAGAGTTGGAGAGAATTGAAGAAGATTGTGAGGAAGAGAGACTTGGAGAGTAAGAGCAGAACTTGAAGATTGATTCAGTGTTTGCATCAATTGTTGCTATCAGTGATCTTCATGCTACAGCTTGTGCAGATTTGGGTGAGCTTACACATTCTTTTGATCTCTCATTGTACTTTGTATTTTGTTGAACAATTGATATCTAATAGAAGAATCTGGTTGGGTTTACCCCTTATTGGTTTGCCCTAGTCATTGGACCTATTACTCGCCATTTTGTGGGTAATATCCCTAGGAGAAAAAAAATCTCCAAGATGGTCCTCAACCGGTAGCCAGCAGCCCCTTGCAGACTACAGCCACCAGCTAGCTCATTTGTACCATCTTCTCTGCCACCTGAGCCAGCCATGTGGTTCCTTGCCCATTTTCCATGATCGTATGTTTGAAGGAGGGCCTCCCAAATCTAGAGGTATGCCTTCTCATTTGGAAATTGGGTATTGTAGTTTGCTTATCATGGACACTTCTGGGCATGGATTAACGAGGGGATTAGGTGGAAAGAATGGGCTAGGTTTGTGCTTCTGTCCCCGGCACCCCTCTTAGGAATTAACCTTGGATTCTAGTCCAGTGGGATCTCTTTTACTAACCATTTGGTTCCAGGGATGGTATTTCATGAGAAACACCAATATTAGTTGCCGACTACTAAGCATGTGTGATTCCTCCATTGAAGGCGTTGCCTCTCTCCATAATGGCTTAACTTACTCTTCCCTATCTGGCATATGAGATACTCTAAGGCATGCTCCTCCTTTATGGCATGAATTCGTTGCTCCTCCTACATACATGTGCCTCATATCTTCTCCCCTCACTACTTGTGCATTGTGAAAGAAGGATCCGAAATTGAGAGAGAGAGTTGGAGAGAATTGAAGAAGATTGTGAGGAAGAGAGACTTGGAGAGTAAGAGCAGAACTTGAAGATTGATTCAGTGTTTGCATCAATTGTTGCTATCAATGATCTTCATGCCACAGCGTGTGCAAATTTGGGTAAGCTTACACATTCTTTGATCTCTCATTGTACTTTGTATCTTTGTTGAAAAATTGATATCTAATAGAAAAATCTAGTTGAGTTTACCCCTTATTGATTTGCCCTAGTCATTGGACCTATTACCCACCGTTTTGTGGCTAATATCCCTAGGAGAAAAAAATTCTCCAAGATGGTCCTTAGCCGGTAGCCAACAGCCCCTTGCAAGTTGCATCCACCAGCTAGCTCATTTGTGCCATCTTCTCTGCCACTTGAGCCATCCATGTGGTTCCTCACCCATTTTCCATGATCGTATGTTTGAAGGAGGGCCTCCCGAATCTAGAGGTATGCCTTGTCATTTGGAAATTGAGTGTTGTAGTTTTCTTATCATGGACACTTCTGGGCATGGATTAATGGGGGGAGTTCGGCGGAAAGAATGGGCTATGTTTGTGCTTCTGTCCCCAGGACCCCTCTTAGGAATTAACCTTGGATTCTAGTCTCATGGGATCTCTTTTACTAACCATTTGGTTCCAGGGATGGTATTACACGAGAAACACCGATATTGGTCGCTGACTACCAGGCATGTGTGACTCCTCCATTGAAGGCATGTGTTGCCTCTCTCCATAATGACTTAACTTACTCTTCCTTATCTAGTATATGAGATACTCTAAGCATGCTCCTCCTTTATGGCATGAATTCGACGTTCATTGTATGTGTCTCATATCTTCTCCCCTCATTACTTGTGCATTGTGAAAGAAGGATCCGAAATTGAGAGAGAGAGTTGGAGAGAATTGAAGAAGATTGTGAGAAAGAGAGACTTGGAGTGTAAGAGCAGAACTTGAAGATTGATTCAATGTTTGCATCAATTGTTGCTATCAGTGATCCTCATGCTACAGCTTGTGCAGATTTGGGTGAGCTTACACATTCTTTTGATCTCTCATTGTACTTTGTATCTTTGTTGAACAATTGATATCTAATAGAAGAATATGGTTGGGTTTACCCCTTACTGGCTTGCCCTACTCATTGGACCTGTTACCCACCATTTTTTGGGTAATATCCCTAGGAGAAAAAAATTACCCAAGATGGTCCTCAGCCGGTAGCCCCTTACAGGCTGCAGCCCCCAACTAGCTCATTTGTGCCATCTTCTCCACCACTTGAGCCAACCATGTGGTTCCTTGCCCATCTGCCATGATCGTATGTTTGAAGGAGGGCCTCCCGAATCTAGAGGTATGCCTTGTCATTTGGAAATTGAGTATTGTAGTTTGCTTATCGTGGACAATTCTGGGCATGGATTAATGGGGGGATTCAACGGAAAGAATGGGCTAGGTTTGTGCTTCTGTCCCCAGGACCCCTCTTAGGAATTAACCTTGGATCCTAGTCTCGTGGGATCTCTTTTACTAACCATTTGGTTCCAGGGATGGTATTTCACGAGTAACGCCGATATTGGTTGTCGACTACCTGCAGCTAGTATGCATAGGAGAAAAAAATTCTCCTAGATGGTCCTCAACCAGCGTCCCCTTGCAACCAATAGATAGCTCGATGTGCCATTATCTCTACCACCTAAGCCAACCATGTGGTCCCTTGCCCATCTGTTATGTATGTTTGAAGGTGCGCCTCCTGACCCTAAACGTATGGTTTTTCAATGGTATAGTTGAGTAATTTTCCTTAATTTTCGTGGACACTTTGGAGCATGGATTGGTGGGGAGATTTAGTGAAAAGAGTGGGCTAGGTCTGTACTCTTGTCGTCTCTACTCGATTTGGTGGTTACCCTTGAATCTTAGCCTCGTGGGATCTGCTTTACGAGCCATTAGCTTTATAGTTGTCACTACATGGGAAATCCTGATTTTGGTTGCGTGGTCCTGCTTCCCGACACCATATACATCCCACTCCTTTCCGCTCATTCTAGCTCCATTCATCAATTTTCCCATCCAGGTCCACATGTGTCCACTGGGTCCACATAAGATTAGCCTCCCCCTCCCCTTGTCCACACCTTGGGTTGTGCTTCGAACGATGCCCAGGAGGTTGATGCAGCTAAAAAGGAAAGAGAAAGCATAATTTGGCCACTCTCAACAGGAAATGTACCACAAAATGCAAAAGATGGCCAAGACATACAAATTCGGCACGTGGAGCCAAATATGAACTATGCCCCTTATTTACGGTCATCACCCTGGTTCTTATGGGCCCTAGATAAACCCCCTCCACATAAAGGAACCTATGATTGTCCCAACCCCTGGTGGGCAATGAAATGCCCCACCTTAAAAGGGGGTGCCCACTGTTATGTCTTATGTGTCATGCTCTCATTCCCTAGAGCTCGGAGCAGTTATAAAGAAAAATAAATTAAAGACAAAAGGCATATGAAGAAGGGTGGAAAAACCAAGGCTGAGATAACTCATAAACCACAATTTTCTCCCTTCTAACTCGTATTCCCAGGTGTGGGCTTCCCTTGTTATAGCTAACCTTGTACCATGGCATGTGAATTGGTGCATTCCCCTAATCCCCACTTCCTTCCATCACTATATCATTTGCCACCTACCACCTGATGGATGTACCATGGACATGTCACCCCTTTTAAAGGTTGACACCACCTAATAGGGTCCTTGATTAACCCTCTTATTGAGCTTGGAGACACTTTCACATGCCAAAGCCCACTATGGAAGAGCATGCAACCATGAATGCTCCATCGATTCCATGATTTGTAAGATCTTTTACTTGATTATCCTAATGATTTGTTGTATTGGAGCGCAAGGTGCCACAATGGATCTTATGTAGGATTGCAAGTGGGTCGCCATTTTGGGCTTGGTCTCCCTATACGGGATCCTAGTCCCCAAAGTGCCACATTGGCACTTGTAGGGTGAGCGTTGAGAGCCATGGGCCTCCACCATAGAAAGAATTACTTCATAGATCCCCAACACTGCTCATTGATTGCTTGTGTTCCAACTTTTGGATGAGGATGATGCACTTGGTTCACCATGCCCAACTCCACACTTGCACCATACACTTGATAGATGTTCCAGGGTCCAAATGAGGATGTGTCTCACTGGACGAGATAAAGGGAGGGCTTATGTCATCATCCTAGCCCTTACAAATGGTCTACAGGCATTTTTGATCCACTTGGAGACCCATGAGGATGTCCTTGTGGCCCCACACGCACTTGGGAGCACCACGGGGATTTGCTTGGAAAAGAAAGGGCCAACCCCTTGTCCACTGTGTTTGAGGCCCATTCTCACATCATGGCATACTCTAGAATTCATTAGGCCTCCTCAAAGACCCAACAACTCATTTTATTGATTATTCTACCCTCTTGAGAGGCTTATTCTTATGTTATCGAGCTATCTTGGTGGGCTTGTCACCAAGGGATATTATTATTGCACATTATTATATTATCTGGGGCTCAATTAGGCCAAATTAGGCAAATCGAACTCATTAGAGATTGTATAAATAGATGAGAGGTGATTCATTCTTTCATCATCACTTGGATTGGTTTAATAGCTAAGTTACCAGGAGACGGATACGGATACGGATCCGTTGGATTTTTGAAAAGCCAGGATCCGGATACGGCAAGGATACGGCAAGTACAAAAATATATAATAATATTTTTTGAAATTTTAAAAAATACATTTGATGTTTAAAATCCAAACCATTCATGAATCACAACATTAGAACTAAAATTATTAGACAATTTATGAATCTGAAACTAAAATGATGCATCTTGCTTCATACAAAGATGATAGTAGTAAAAACAAAATGAATGTTTCATCAATGATCACTTTATTAATATGATAATATAGAGTAGGTGTGTCTACAAATCATGAAATGGGTCTACATCATCATCATCTACATATTGCAACTCTACATCATGAATAGACGATCGTGCGCTAGGAATGTTAGAAGTTGTTGCAGAAGTAGGAAGTGGTTGTGTAGCATCCTCAAGTAGATTAAGGTGAGTCATGGCATTCAATGTCATGTTCAAGTCAGATATCTCAGGTTCCACATCCCACATCCTATTTGGACCTTTTTTATACTCTGAAGTAGAATGTGATAGAAGGCGAAGGTTGGAATGGACATATACAAGATCCTCAGCCTTTGCTGCTCCCAATCTGTTTCTCTTTACCGAATGGATGAAGCCATATGTACTCCAGTTCCTCTCAGTTGATGAGGAACTAGCAACCTGTGATAACAACCTTGTGGCTAGGGTTGAGAGATAAGTGCTATCTCCACCATGGAATCCCCACCAAGTAATAGGATCCATATGCCCCCGATCATCCATGGCTATTAGATCTGAAAAGATCCCAGTGGATTGTACAAATGCTCCAAATTCCTCACGTACATCCTTTGCAATTCCAACTTCCCTATAGATTTTCCTCAAAGCTGTCTTATATCCCTGTACCACTTCAGAATCTCTGTTTGGTGCTGCTCTACAAGGTAAAGACAATATTTTGGAATGGTAATATTTGGGGTGTAGAGCATACGCCAAAAGGTGTAATAGCGTGGTCATTTTGTTCCACCTTTTTGTAACTATGTCTTTCACCCATTGTAAAATACTTCAAAGGGGTCATGCTCACTTGCCTTGATAATTTCCTGTATTTTCTCCAACATACTATCTATGTTTTCATAGACTTCCCCCAAGCAAGGCATATCTATGTCAAATGCCCTAATCATGGTTAGAATTGGTTCTGTGAACTACAAAAGGTATTGGACCTTGTCCCACCATGCATCATCAAGAATAATATACTTTATTCTTTGTCCTCTATCAGAAGTTGAAGTCCTCCATGATTCCCAAAGAGGGTCAATGACCATTGCCTGTAATGCTTGTCTGACCTCCAAAAGCCTCTTTATGACTAAAGTGTGGGAAGCAAATCGAGTTTCGACAACCTACATAAACATATTGAAAAGTAAAATCTTAAATCAGACAAAAATAAATTGAACATTAAAATTCAGAACTCATAATGCATAACATTGATTAAAGTTGGAGTACCTTTAGTAGCTCCAACTTTGCAAAACTCCGATATATGGCTTGGAACATTGAGTGATTGGTGATAAACATTTGGATCTCCTTTGATGCTACACATATTTCATTGATCCACTCAATTTCACCAATCTTGGCTAGCACAAGGTTCAATGAACTGCACATGGAGTCCAAAATATGTGATTGTATTGACTCTCCACAATCAGGCCCGCTGCTCTACAAACCTTTGCATTGTCTATGATAACTTGCACAACATTTTGTGACCCCGCACTTTCTATTGCATCAATAAGAATTGTCGAGATGAACGTTGCATCTTTTTCCACTCCACTGCAATCAATGGCCTTCAAAAACATTGCTCCTTGGGGACAGATTGCAATAACATTAATTAAAGGGCGATTTCCTTGGTCTCTCCATCCATCAGAAACGATGGACACCCCTGTTTCTGCCCATGTATCACGGATTGATTGTAATTGTCTATCCACAGGTTTTCTTTCTGATGTTAACAAAGTGATGTGTACCTTTTCATACCCGGGGCTCTTGTATCCTTTTGGTGCTTCATTAACTGCTTTAATCATTTGTTGCCAATAAGGAGAGCGCACCAAATTGAATGCTAGTCCATTTGCATAGATGCAACGAGCAACATGTTCATCTGCAACTTCTCTACCCTGGTTATTGAATGTTGCTTCAAGAGGTCCTAGAGTAGGCCTTTTATTACTTGTGAGAGCTGGTGTAGATGGCAATGAAGACTTGGTTGTAGAGGCTTGCACAGTGAGTTTTCCCTTGCTGAATTTCCTATCAGCGGCATCTTGCAAAGATGCATAAAACTTAACTTTTGCAGGACTCAAACCTGTCCGAGGTTGGCCATTTGGACCATTTGGACCATTGCATACTAACACACCTGTATTGGTTTGCCCAGTGAAATGGGCCTTCTCCCTAGTGTATGAGCCATTTCGAATGCTATTACATTCACTACATCTCCATTTGTACGAACCACCACCAGAGTTTTTGCCAAGAATTTCCACATACTGCCATAAAGGATATCTTGGATCTTTATTGACATTCATTCCTTCACTAAATTCATGTTGTAATGGTTCCATGTTTATCACACCTGCGTTGATAACCAAATAAAATTAATAAAATTGTCATTCTCAAAACCAAAGTTTTAAATTGTATTCCTAATATATTATTATATTTTGATATATATGATGTTGGGCAAAATAAATTACAAAAAAAAATATAAAATTCAAATTATTATTTTATAATAATAATTTAAAATTTAAATAAATACTTATATAATATACATATTTAAAAACTAATAATTAATAAATATTATATAAAAACAACATGAACACACATATTGGATAATTGTATACTTATTGAAATAAAATTTAAACTTAAATTATTAAAATATTTTTTTAATTTTTATTTTAACTACAATTACGGCTTTTAATAAGACATTTCTAATTACCAAGTTTATTATATAACCTATGGCCATGGGCCTGGGACTTTTAATTTTTATTTTTAAAAAAAAATATTTAATTTTTAGCATTATAAATCTGTTATCATATAAAAAGAAAATATTATAATTTTTACAGGTTATGTTAATATAACTTATGGCCCACGGGCCACGGGCCGACGACTGTTAATTTTGTTTATAAAAAAAATTATTTTAATTCTTAACCATGTGATAACTTGTAAGTTTGTAACGCATAAAAAAAATATTATAGTTTTTAAGTTTTAACCATATAAATCTTACCGCCTATTGCTCTGCCTGACCCACGACGCGCGCGAAGAACCGGAGACAGACGACGCCCGCGGAGCCTACTCCTCTACCCGACCCACGACGCGAGAACTGGAGGATGGTTTTCAAGTTTTAACCATATAAATCTTATCGACTGTTGCTCTGCCTGACCCACGACGCGCGCGAAGAACTGGAGACAGACGACGCCCGCGGAGCCAGCTCCTCTGCCCGACCCACGACGCGAGAACTGGAGGATGGGTCGCCTGCTCCCTCGATTCTGTTCGACCCACGACGCTGCACAGCTCGACCCACGACGCCGCACAGAAAAGGCGCACAAATGCCTGCTCTCACACGCCACACAGATGCCTGCTCTCCCACGATGCTACCAATGAGACTGCCCCATGCCCTTTTATAGAATTCTTTGCAGTGAAACTAGGAGTGAAACTAGAAGTTAAACGATAATAAAATTTCAATTAACTGAGTTGGTCAACTGTTAACTGAAGATCCAAACCCACTTGAACTGCGACATACATTTTGTTAACTGATCATACGGATCCCACTGTATCCGTATCCGTACCAGTTTCGGATTCGGGGATCCGAGGTTTCACCGCTTGCCCCCCGCAGATCCGATAACGTAGGTTAATAGCTCTTGTGAGAATTTCGCATTCCCTTTTGGAGGATGAGTTTGGTTCCTTGCATGAATTTTGATGTTTGGACTCTATATTCTTGGTCTTGGAGCTTCATTATTGGCATAATATGATGATTGGATATACTCATTTGTACATGTAAGTGATCTTTTTCATTTTTATTCTTGTTATTTACCTTGTCGCATGAATGTTGCTAGGATTTTCGTTATATAGGTATGAATTTTATTGTTATTCTCTGTGAAATTTTGGACATTTTGGTCTCTTGAAGCGTCAAATCATTGCATGTGCCATGTATGAATGGGTGAATGTTCCTAGAGGTTACCTTTGTTGAAAATACCTTGATAAGTCATGAATTATTGCATATCAGAGTATAAAATCTTCTAGCAGCTAATCTCATGCCCTGATTGCCATGCAAAGTTGTCTAGAGGTCTCCTTGATTGGGTATACTCTCTCCAAATCACAAGTTCACCTTGACTCCATATCTCTCAAATGCAAGGTACTAATCCTTCCATAGGTGTTCACTTTCTAAGAATCTCTCACCTTTCCTTCTCTTTCTAGGCCTAACTTCCATAGGTCAACTAGGGCATCATTTTCTCCCATTATAGCCACAAACAAATTTTGATCTCTGTCCATAACTGCACAAGGGTTTTCTCTAGAGGCCCTCCAAATTTCAAGAAATTCCAATGGTGGGATCTTGATTTATAGCAAGCCTTAGCTCAAGGATCGTTTTTTGTTGTAGTTTCCCTTGGCTAGTGTCCTCATTTGGACCATTGCATTCGATTCTCAATGGAAGATTTGTCCTTTGGTCTTCTTCTCTTCCATAATTGGGTCAAGCCCTTCCTTGGTTGATCAACTCCACATCCTTGACCTAATTTTGGGTCCACTTGGTCCCATGTGGTCTCGCAACCTTACAGCTCTAATTCCACAAAGATCACATAAAGGCCAATTCTCCACAAGGATTTTTGGGTCTAGGAAACCTCTTGACAAAATATACTCCCAAACCCTAGCCTCAGGAATCCTCCTAGCCTTTCCTAGAGAGTCGATCACCTTTTCTTTTCAAGCAAGAAAATCATATTATTGAGTCTCTCCTGGGAATGGGCCTTGGGAATCACCCTCCATCCTTTCATTGACCTATTCATTCTCGTGATTCCTCACATTGGGTCTCCTCCAATAGATGAAATTCCATAAAGAGCAGGGAGCCTTAGCTGAGATGACAATCGGTAGTCGCTTTACTGTTGCTCCTTGACCTAGTAGTTCCTCTATAAGATCCCCTCTTAGGACCCCTACTAGTTTGAGTGGTAACAAGTCCCTAATGAGGAGTCTGCCATGCTACGAAAACATTTCAACAACTATATGATTGGCACTGATCCATTTGGGAGCAACAATGAAATTAGAGATCAAGAGAATTCATCGTCTCTTGTGTGGTGGAACATGCATGGAGTTGCTACTCCACTTCTACAAACTTCGGTATTGTGGGTGTTATCCCAGGTGGTAAACACTTCTTTTGCAGAGAGGTGTTGGAGGTCTTATTCTTTCATCCACATTGCTAAAAGGAACAAGTTAAATTTAGATCAGGCAGAGAACTTGGTTTATATTCACTACAACTTGCAATTGTTGTTCCATTACTGTGACAATGCAAACATTATTAAAGACCTTAAGCTTTGGGACAAAAATTCGAAGGCGGTCAATTTGGATGATGGAGTGTTGTGATTAGAGCAATAGGAGGAGGCTCTTATCTATGATGATGATGATTGAGTTGAGATGCCACCTCTATCCGGTCCCATGGCTCCTAGGTTCGATGCTTCAACACCAACAATAGGGGCTTCATCTTCCTCAATTCCACTGTCACAACTTCCATAACCACCATCTTCTTCACTACCACCATCTCTTCATTGCCACCACGTAGAGGCTCATGTATTGTTTGTGGTGGAAGTGTTGGAAAATCAGTGCATTTGTAAATTAAAGTTGACTTTCCTTACTTGATAATTACTTGTGATATTAGTTGGTATTTTATTACTTCTATTTCCTTTTGATCAAGCAATTATCAAAACATGAAAATCACAAAACATAAAGAACACAAGATATAGGCTCCAATCCAGGGCAAAACCCCTCCAAGGGGAAAACCAAAAAAGAATATTTCTCTTCTTATAGAATCAAATCAAAGTGAGCTCTCCATGACCCAAAGACCGAAGTTAAAACTCCTTCCAAGCACCAAGTCAACTCTCCAACAATTCCTTCCTCAAACAAGCTCAAGTCAACAAGGTCGATGAATGTCAAAATTCAAAATTTTTGGTCAAACCAGAGTTTCGACCCTCTATTTTAGATCTGCAACTCGTACCTACAATTATCGGCTTCTTGTAGTTATCCAAAAATCGTAATCTTGCACGTGTGAGATAATCCAAGCATAAAAATCAGATTTCCCTTCTTTTCTTTGACATTCTTTTGTCTTCTTTAGCCTTCACTCTTTTGACTTTTCTTGTTTCAGATTGAACTTGTGAAGTGTCTCCAAGTGAGTCAAAATCCCTTCTTGTATATACTCTTCTCAAGAGGTCGAATATGCCTCTCCTAGGTTGACTTATCCTTGGCACAGTCGACTTGGTCTTGGAGTACAAATTGACTTTTTAAACCCAAAAATAATAATTTTATTTTATTACAAAGAGTCCAAATGGGACTATAATACATGACAAATGTATTATAGAGCAAAGCCAACAGCTAACTTTATTTCATTCTCTTTGGGATGTCTGGAATCTGTAATTGAGACTTGTTTCATTCTCTTTGGGGTGTCTGGAATCTGTAATTGAGATAAAGATGTCTATTATATTTAGCTTAAAGTTAAGTATGAGGAACTTGTTAATAACCTTATTTCAAAAATTTGAAAAAACGAACTACTTGGAAATTATCAAACCTGATGTTGCTATGTTTCTATTTCTCTAGTGAAGCTCACTACATGGAATGATGGGAGAGTATCATCAATTCTAGTGTTGCTACTTCTCTCGTGAAGCTCACTACATGCCTTAGGAGATGAAAAAAATTACAAAGATCTGAGAACAGCAGACGAGAGCTCATAACTCATTATCTAAACTTCTTGCTTCTTAATACCTGTACCAGAGAAAGTCTACCCTCCAACTCCCACCAATTAGGATCCAAAGCCTGGTGATTGTCTGTTGTGTAGATTGCTGGTTTGGGCCATCCAAGTCATCTCCTCTATAGCTATCTCTCCTTTTCACCATAACATCATCCATGACAACCCGGTACCTGTGTAGCCTCAACATCTTGTAGAGGATGTCTTTCAATTCCTTGCAGTCCTTTTTGCCCCATCCTGCTCTCTTCACTTGTTTACTCCTCCTGAGATTTATCTCGATCATCTTTGAATGAATGAAGACTTGAGGAGCAAGATTTGAATTTAGCATTTGAGGTGCATGCATTAATATAGGACTGTGATGAGCCAGCCACATTACACCAGCCTTCAACTCTCTGTCGTTGCATTTAGCGTAAGGTCCTAATAATAGCTTTTGAGAAGATTGTTCCTATTGTTTGGCTGACATGCAGCCAAGCTGTTTCTTCTTCTCATCAAGGCGTGATCATTGGCCTTAGTACCATATTTGGTGGTCAATATTAAACATCATGTAGTAAGTGCATGTTTGATTCTTTCTGTCCTGTTCATTGAATATTATTTTATTCTCATTCAAGAGAGAAGATGTAAAGGCAGTGAATGAATCAATAAATTACTATATGGTGCTTAATATTTGCGGTGAAGGTGCATTTTGTGTGCTTGTCGTTATCATTAAAAGAGATTTGATGCCATTAAGATTCAAGAGATACAGCCAATGGTGAATAACTTCTTTCAGGCTATCATACAAACTAAGAGAAAACTTCCCCCACATAAAACCAGAATGCCTCTCATTAACATAAGAATCTGTTTATTGATGCGTTGTTGGGTGCCATGCTGCCACCTGCTAAGGTTGGATTCCCTCAAGAATAAGTTATTTGGACTGAGTGCAAGTCCCGACGATACTTAGGCAAATGAAGGTGCTTGCTTTAAGTAGCTTATCCTTTTTAAATTTGATCTAAACTCAAATAGTATTACATTTCTTAAACACTATTACATTTCTTTGAGCTTGCATATGTCGGTATCCTGGCATGGAGCAAAGCCAACAGTTAACTTTGTTTCATTCTCTTTGGGATGTCTGGAATCTGTAATTGAGATTTGTTTCATTCTCTTTGGGATGTCTGGAATCTGTAATTGAGATAAAGATGTCTATTATATTTAGCTTAAAGTTAAGTATGAGGAACTTGCTAATAATCTTATTTCAAAAATTTGAAAAAACGAACTACTTGGAAATTATCAAACCTGGTGTTGCTATGTTGCTATTTCTCTAGTCAAACTCACTGCATGGAATGATGGGAGAGTATCATCAATTCTGGTGTTGCTACTTCTCTTGTGAAGCTCACTACATGCCTTAGGAGATGAAAAAAATTACAAAGATCTGAGGACAGCAAACGAGAGCTCATAACTCATTATCTGAATTTCTTGCTTCTTGATACCTATACCAGAGAAAGTCTAAAACAGTGCGAAACACGCATATGGATTTCCAAATGAATTGATTGAATTGATTGAGCAACAATACTCAATAATAATACAGAGATATTTACAAAGATAGAAACATCAGTTTCTATGTAAAGAATCAGTTTCATCTAAGAAACTGCTAAAGGAAGAAATTTAGCAACAGCTAAAAGAATGAGCATTAAACTAAAATAGAATTATTCTAATACCCTCCCTTAATGCTCAATCTATTTACAACACCAATAGACCCCCTGAATTTTACAAACTTATCAGGACCAAGAGGCTTGGTGAAGATGTCTGCGGGCTGCTCTGTTGTGGGAACATATCTTAACTGAACGGATCCGTCTTCAACAAGCTGGCGAATGTAGTGGAAATGAGTTTCCACATGTTTTGTTCATTCGTGAAAGACGGGATTTTTGGCAAGTTTGAGCACTCCCTGATTATCACAAAACAAGGAAGTAGGGCCTATCTGGGAAACATGCATATCTGCAAGCATATGTCGAAGCCAAACTGCGTCACATGATGCCTTAACGGTTCCCCGATACTCTGCTTCTATTCAGGAGAGAGCCACGGCTTGTTGCTTCTTACTAGTCCAGGTGACACCACTAGATCCTAGACTAAACACATACACAGTTGTAGATTTACGATCATCAACCGAACCGGCCCAGTCAGAATCTGTGTAACCACTGAGTATAGGATTGGAACTGCGAGTGTATAGGAGTCCATAATCAGAAGTGCCACGCATATATCGTATCACACGCTTTGCTGCTAGCCAATGATCAGCTTTAGGAGCTTACGTGAAGCGGGAAATGTAGCTCACTGCAAAACTGATGTCTGGTCTGGTGGCCATAAGGTAGATGAGACTGCCCACTAATTGCCTGAATAAAGTTTCATCCACAGGGAGAGAGGATGACTAAGCGGAAAGTTTGAGCCCTGGTTCCATACGAGTCGTCGCTGGTTTGCAATCCTGCATTCTGAACCTGTCCACAAGATTTTTGGCATACTTGGACTGAGAGAGAAAGATGTGATTCTCAGTCTGCCAAATTTCAACCCCCAGACAGTAGTGAAGAAGTCCAAAGTCTGTCATATCAAAGGTTCTGCATAAGTCTTGTTTGATCCCATGGATCAAATGTGCAGAGCTGCCAGTAATGATAAGGTCATCTACATAGACAACCACAAACAAGATATCATCACCAGTATTCTTGATATACAGATTTGCATCAGATGGGCTCCGCTGAAAGCCATGATCTGTTAGATACTGATCAATTTTCATGTATCAAGCCCGAGGAGCTTGTTTCAATCCATAGAGTGCTTTAACTAATCTACACACTTTCTGTTCTTGACTGGCAACCTTGAATCCTGGAGGTTGCGTCATGTAGACTTCTTCCTGTAAATCACCATTTAGGAAAGCACTCTTTACATCCATTTGATGAACTTTCCAATTGAACTGAGCTGCTAGGGCAAGGACAAGCCGTATGGTACTCATCTTGGCTGTAGGAGCAAAAGTCTCCTCATAGTCAATGCCTTCCTTCTGTGAGACTCCTCGAGCCACAAGACGAGCTTTATACTTGTCTAGAGTTCCATTAGCTTTGTATTTCACTTTATATACCCATTTGCAGCTAATGGGTTTTTTTCCTTCAGGAAGATCAGAAAGGGTCCATGTGTGATTTTTCCGAAGACTCTGGAATTCAGCGTCCATAGCCTGTTCCCACTCAGATGTACCCTTAGCCTCTGAGTAAGTTTGAGGCTCAAAGATACTGTGTAGATTAGCCATTACAGCAAAGTTTACTGTAGACTGTTGTTTGCTCTTATGTCTAGAAGTTCGTCCTTCAAGGAGTTCATCATCCCTGAGATCACCAATGGTTTTAGCCCACCATTTTGGCCGAAGAGTAGAGGAACCAATATCAGGAGGAAAAGAAGGTTCAAGAGCAATAGGAGCAGCAAGAGAAGAGTTATTTTCCGGAGGAAGCTCAGGCAGTGTATTATCAAACACTGATACTGCATCATCCCTCCCATCAGGCGGACCTACCGGAAGAAGAACACTGTGAGGCTGATCCGTAGAACACTGCTCAGAGAAGAAGACTGAAAGAATCCTCTGTCTTCATCAAATACCACATCCCGACTGAAGCTAAGACGACCAGTGGCAATATCTATTAGCCTATAGGCCTTGTGATGATCACTGTACCCTGTCATCATGAGTTTCTGGCTTTTGGAATCCAACTTAGAGCGCTTAGCAGCTGGAATCCAAACATATGCAATTGAGCTGAATACTTTGGGGTGACTGATCTTAGGCTTACGGCCAAACCATACCTCTTCGGGAGTCTTCCCTTTAACAGCCTGAGTGGGTGATCTGTTAAGAAGATAAACAACAGTAAAGACTGCTTCAGCCCAAAATTTGTTTGGAACACTCTTGTGCTGTAACATGGAGCGAGCCATTTCAACAACCGTGCAGTTGCGGCGTTCAACAACACTGTTCTGCTGAGGAGTGTAGGGTGTAGTGAACTGATGTTTTATGCCATGAGTATCACAGAAGTTGGAAAAAGCGAAAGAACAAAATTCCCCTCCGTTATCTGTCCTAAGAGTCATGATATTACAGCTAGACTCTTTTTCAACTAAGGTTTTAAACTTCTAAAATATACTAAATGCATCAGATTTATATTTTAGAAAATATACCCACATCTTTCTACTGAAATCATCTACAATAAGCAAAAAATATTTGCAAGCAGTGATAGAAGATGTATTCATAGGACCACAAATATCAACATGAATTAACTGGAGTACCTTAGATGCGCGCCAAGATTCTCCATTCGTGAATGAAGACCGATGTTGTTTGCCAGCTTGACAAGCGCCGCATACGCCCAACTGCTGAGTCTAAATGTCAGGTAACCCTGACACAAGTCCGTCCCGAGAAAGCTGAGAGAGATACCGCATGTTTAGGTGACCATATCGCTGATGCCATAGAGTGCTGATAGGAGAAACACGAGCTGCTAGAGCCACTTCGGGAAAATCACCAGTGTCAAGAAGCATGTATAAACCATCATCTTCTAGGCCAACAGCAACGGTAAGACTAGTTTCCCTGTCGATAATAGAGCATTTGTGTGCACTAAATACTACATCAAGTTGAGGAGAATTCCTCATAATCTGACTGACAGACAACAGATTGATTTCCATCCCAGGAACATAGTACACATTCAGGAAGATGAGTGTGCGCCCACCACACTGGATTTGAATTGTACCTCTACCATCCACTGTGTATTTTTCACCTCCGCCAAATATCACGGAATCACTGAAAGGTGAGAAGTCAATAAACCAGTCATGCCTGTGAGAAAAATGACGTGAAGCACCAGAGTCAATGTACCAGGCAGATGATGGAATATGGTCTGAAGACCTTTTAGCCATAAAGGCGTAAAAGGCAGAATCTGTCTATTCAGAATGTTCTGCAACATTTGTTGTCTGATGAAGCCCTCCCTGTTTCTTCTGTTCAGAAGCAATCCTCTTTCGGCAATATTTCTTCATGTGACCAAACTTGTGACAGTAATTACACTGCACATTTTTCTTCCTAGCAGAATCAAAAGACTGGGAAGAACCTTTCTGCTGAAAGGACTGAGATGACTGATATTTGGCAGCAAAAGCATTTTCTGAGGAGGCTGATGCTGCACCACTACCAAACTGTTGTTTCCAACGATCCTGCTGCATGAGTTTGGTGCATAATTCTGAAAACTTCATATCAACATTAGTGGCAGTAATGTTGAGTGTTTCTATGAAGTGCTCATAAGATTGAGGTAGACTTTTCAGAGTGATGACTACCAGATCTTCTTCCTCCAT
Organism: Pinus taeda; assembly: GCA_000404065.3. Classification (NCBI taxonomy): domain Eukaryota; kingdom Viridiplantae; phylum Streptophyta; class Pinopsida; order Pinales; family Pinaceae; genus Pinus; species Pinus taeda. Next base: position 114,893 of record APFE030022738.1, read on the forward strand.
GGTGCGACCAATGGCTACGAGCTAATCTCGAATGTCTTTAATCTTGTTGAGATGTTCCTGTAAAGAAGTATGTTCGTCCATCATGATGGAGAACAACTGATTTTTAAGGAAGAAAGCTCTGCTCTTGTCAAATGTCTCGTACAGTTCTTTCAACTGTTGCCAGATCTCGGCAGATGTCTTGCCAGAAGGAATCTGTGGTAACTGATCATCAGTGGCAGAGAGCTTGAGAAGCATAACAGCCTCTCGATTTCTATCATCAAACTTATCTGATCGGTACCAGCTGTACCTGGACGAGGTTCTTTGCCCAAAATGAGCTGATCAAGCCGCCTGTATTCAAAAATGGTCAACATTCTTTGTTTCCAGATGTTATAATTGTTGCCATTAAAGCGTTGATTTCCTTCTAACATCAGATTGGTGAGAGAGGCCATATGTACGTTCTAGAAAACTGATCTGGACAATTCTGCCTCTGAAATCAGACCTTGGCCACCAACTTGAAGAGATAAATGTTGTCAATAGAATCAACTAACAATAAAAAAAATAAAAAAATGTGCCAAATACTCCAAGATGATCAGATGTGACTTAGCCCGTGACAATGACTGATTACAACTGCTCAACAGCACTTCTGCGATTATACAAAAGAGATTTTTTGTGTTAATGTCCGGATGATCAATATGTGCGTTGGAATAATTTGATTTCCAATCAATATGTTGCGTAGCGTACAAATGACCACCAGCAACAGAATGTTCCAGTCGTCCGTGGTCTGTTTTCGTTGTTCATAACGATTCAAGAAATCTATACAACCTGCGCATAGCTAACAGTCTCACAGCTCCCAATATGCCCGCAGTGCCACAAATTGTATTGTCTACAGGATATTAAGCGGGTTCACAGCAAGAAACAAAACCATATATTAAGAGAAACCTAGGGATCGGCAACAGGTATTGCTACCCACAGTGATTACTATTAGTCTGACGTGCGTCCGCTGTTCTGGCTGAGGAGAGATTTGAAAAAAAATGTCGTTTGTGCGTCCGCTGTTCTAGATACAACTGAATCAACAGACGTTGCCTCTGCTTGACTCCCACGAACACTCAATCAACGAACAGGTAGATTAAAAAAAATTTGACGCCCGTGCGTTGGTTATAACTGAAACAACAGAGGATGCCTCTGCTCGACTCCCGCAAATACACTCAACGAACACTTCTGCCTCAAACGAGCGTGACTGGCTATCGAATACCTGCGTGAGACAGATTTGAATGAATAATTGTCACCATTGTGGCTGTTGAAACCCGCGTGGAACCCACCGCAAATGTTACGGATTCGAAGCCGAAGCCGTCACCAGGTTACAGTCCACGATATTTGTAGATTGAAGAATGCGGGAGTTTGAAAACCGTTAATCGTCCCGCACCACCGTCGCACACGTCTTACAGCTGACAGCACCCGAAATAATGTTGTATTCGTTATTTCGTGTGTTCTCTTCTGAGTATGAAAAGCGTAACTGTGCTTGTGGAGCGCTTTTACCAGCAGAGCAAAATGATGCCGCCAAAAAAAAATTCGCTGAAACCACCACGAATTTAATAATAAAAAATTTGAACCAACAAAGAACGAGTCTGGAAAAATCACAGAACCCTCAGAATGTTGTCTTCACTATCAAGAAGATTTAAAAAATTCAAGAAAAAACAGAGAGCAACAATTAAAAAGTTATTTCGAACGATCCACTTCTGTATCGAGATAGACGACTGTAAGCTTTTATCACAGTGAGCAAAGTCGAAGCTAAGACTCAGTGAAGGCTATCTGGCTTACAGAGGACTCGACCTTAGAAAGGAATAACAGAAATAACTCAAGAGATTTAGGTTGCAGAGAGAATAGTTTCGCAAGAAATCTCTTTTTCCTACTCTGATACCATAAAACAGTGCGAAACACGCATATGGATTTCCAAATGAATTGAATGAATTAATTGAGCAACAATACTCAATAATAATACACAAATATTTACAAAGATAGAAACATCAAGTTTTTATGTAAAGAATCAGTTTCATCTAAGAAACTGCTAAAAGAATAGATTTAGCAACAGTTAAGAGAATGAGCATTAAACTAAAATAGTATTATTCTAATAACATCTCCATGCATCTCGCACCATTGCACACCTCTCTGTGTGACCTAGCACCGTGCAAAACACTAGTGCCTCTCGCATTGCTGCAGCCTGCTAGCTATGCGTTGTCCTGGGATTCCCTGCACTGTCGCTCTCTCTACCGCTCCATCCGCATCTGTCTCTACCCAATCAGTCAGTTCCTGCTACTCCACATCGGGACTCCGATAGCAAGGTCTCATCCAAGAGGTTGGGTACCTCAAGGATCCTGCCCCTCCTCCTTAGGATGATCACTCCACATTGCCCCACCTCCTACCTGGAGGTATGGCTACATGTGATCCCTCTGCCCACCTAGCTCGAAGGTTCCCCCTATTGGAGGTCTCTGCATGAGTAGATGTCTCTACTCGATCTCCACTCAGTGTCCCCTGTTGTGGCTGCTCCACAACCTCCTGAAGTTGTTGCACCAATCATGGCTTCTCCACAATCGTCTGAGACTTATTTTGGCTCTGTATGTTTAGAGGTAATATACCCTCCCTCTCAACCACCAAGTTTCCATCAGTTGTCTTGTTGCTCAAGGCTTTGCATGCATCTTGAACCTCAAGAGCATACAGGTCCTTGGCTAGCACACCAATCTAGTTCCACTTTCCTGCCGTCACGAAATTTTCTAGAAAATGAGTTGATTTTAAATCAACAATATCTCCCTCATCCGAACTTCGATTCAACCGATTTTTTTTTTAGGGTATTTTTCTGCAAGGAATCCAAAACTGCTATTTATTTCAGAAAATTTTGTACAGAAATTTTCAGATCTGCTCTGCAAACTCTCAACCCAAAACTCAAAACTTTGAACTCTCCTCTCAGTGTATTGTTCTCTCCTTGAACACCTATGCTCTGATACCATGTAGAATTTTTGTAGAATTTTTCTACAAATCAGTCAACTCTGATACCATGTAGAACTTTTTCTATAGATCAGCGAGCTCCGATACCATGTAGAAATTTCCCACTTGTAAATCACCTGGTAATGCAATGTACTAAAGCAAAACACTTGATCTACTATTACAAACAATTTAGCGGAAGCTTAATCAACCATGAGCAACATTAATAAGAACACATATAATTGATATGGAGAAATCAAACACACATAACATGATATATCCAGGGGAAAGCACCAGCATAAAACCCCAACCATGTATTATCAATCAAGTGGAAATCCTCTTCATAATACAAAAAGAATCAGCTCAATAGTTGTCCTGCTCTCTCTGTACTCTGATGATCTTCAATCAGAAGATGAAAATCATGGACTACCTAGGCCTCAATATATAGGCCATAATTCCTCCAATCTCCTATAATAGATCATTCTCCATGCAAGGAATACTTACTAGAAATATCCAAGCACCTGATAGTACATTGTCCCACATCTGATCTCAACTGGGTCTCTGACAAAACTGACATGCAACAGTTATCCATGAGTGAATCTTCAGTTATCTAAAATAATAGTTGTCATATGCATGTAAGCATTAACAAACTATATTTTATTATTTTAACAACTTGTTAAAATAATATAACTAGACTTGACTAGTTTAAACTAAGTCAATTGATTCTCTCATTATAGAACTCATACTTAATCCCTCAATCAGTGGAGGAAATTAAGGATAAATTCCTCAACCAGTGGAGGAAATTAAGGATAAATTCCTCAATCAGTGGGACAACTCATGTGCATGCTCACAAAGACTTCAAATTCTAATTTCCTTAACTAATTAACTCAACTGAATTAATTAATTAATATTTCCAACTGCTATTAAGACCAAAATTAATTTTACTTCCTATAGATAGACTAGGGACTGTTATAAATAGGAGGGACCCAAAAATGTTATTTTTAGAACTTTCTATTTTTAGCAGTTTCACCTCTCACCCAATGTGGCCAATGACCTCACTAGCCAAACTGCTATTTTTAGACATGCTATTTTTAGCATGTCTATTTTTAACACATTCTAAATTTAACATTTCTTGTTGCACATTTTTCAACAAAGTCTTCACCCTAGACCAAAACAAGACCTTCCCTCCACACCAAGTCAACCTCCCATAATTTCGACCTCTTTCAAGCAAATTCGACTAGTCAGCAACTTACAGCAACTACAAGCTTCCAGCAGCATAAAAACTTGGAAGACTTTGATCTCCCAATCCAGAGAGCACGAAACAAAGAAAGAGAAACACCAAATTTTCGATTTTCCTTTTCTCCTCGGACTTCCCCAAACTCGAATTTACTTTGGCTTCTCAGAAATAGACCTCGCACCTTTTCCCAGCGACAAGAGAACTTTGCACTTCTTCCCAGCTACAATAGAAATCAAACTTCTTCCCAACTACAATAGAAATTGAACTTGTGTGTGAGAATGATGTTCCAAATGAATTCAATGAGCTTGCTTTTATAAGCTCCATGTGAGGTTGAATAAGGTCCTTAGGCCGACTTGATCTTCTTCTAGGCTAACATGGTGTGGATGTTACATAAATCATATTTGACTCAATACTTAACCTTTTTACATGATTCAGTCTCTTTAAAAGTACAATGACTATTGACTTAGAATAAATCCTAGAAGTTCTCAATGAGGACTTTGACCTAAAACAACGTGACCCAAGCATGAAACCCATGCTTTAATAAGTCACAATAATAATAATAACAAATTATTTTCTTTATTCTTTTGACAAGTACATTACATAATGACAAGTACATTAATGAACACTGAACATAGTTACATTTTCCAACAAAAAGGAAGAATAAAACCATTGAAAAATGCATAAACCATTTTACCAAAAAATAAGTATTGTGTTCCTTGTTTCCTTTGTTATGTTTGGTTTCCCTCTCGTATCAAGATTTGTTTGTATTATATGTTAATAACATTCTTTTTGTATTTTCCTTAGCATGAAAGACTGCAGAATACACAGAGGCTATGGAGAAGACTTCAGAGGATAGACTTGAACCATGGAAGAAGTTATGTAGTAAAGGGAGCCCTTAAAAATTAATGTCTTACAAGTAGGAAAGATCGCAGAATACACATAGGCTATGGAGAAGACATTAGAGGATAGACTTGAAGCATGGGAGAAGTTATGTAGCAAAGGAAGCCCTTCAAAATTAATGTCTTACAAGGTTTGTTAAGGAACAACTCAAGGTATGTCTCAAACTATAAGCTTTGTTATAAAGTTTTCTTCCTGTAAAAGGTATGATCATTCTTCTTTTAAGATTTTCTTTCCATTACTAGCATCATTTTGTTTAGGGTTTTGAATCGTAAAGATTCTTGTTAGGGTGATTAATCATTAGGTTGAATCTACCCTCATTATATTATCATATGATCATTCTTATGGAACCCTAAAAGGTTCACTATAAAACCCCTAACCTAAGGGTATGTCAATATTAATTATGAAACCCTAGTCTACTTAGGGCTGTTAATGAAATCTAGAAAATCTATTCATTTTTATGTTTAGGATTTTGGTATTGTTATGATAGAAACCCTGGTCCTTTAGGGTTTGTCGTTAATGTCTAAGTTATGTATTGAAACCCTAGATATTTAAGATTTGGTAAATTAGGGTTTATAAGCAACACCCTCGTATAAGCTAAAAATGAGGTCATATGAATGAAACCCTATGTGTAAATATGTCCATGTGATCGAAACCCTTGTCTTAATGAAATTGTTAACTTCGATGTATTGATGTTTTTATCTTGGATTTACCTAGTAGATATTGATGTGAAATGCATCCTAGATATGTATATATGTTGTCCTCATTGTTAATGTTCATGTTTTAGTATGTGAAACCTAGGGCCTGTATAGCTTTAGTAGAAATTGATATTCTAAGATATGATATTGTCTTCAATATGATTTAGCCTAGGGTTTGCAACAAACCCTAGTAAAATTTTGTCATGTAAAAGCATATTGTTGAAACCTTAGATAGTACTATGATTGGATTTTTATTGAATAATTGATATCTAAGACTTTGTGTCTTGAAGATGGAATCTAGGGTTTACATTAAGTCATGGTAGAATATGTCATATATCTCGAAAAGTAATATTGAGGCCTTAGATATAATGACACTGATATCTTGATTGAGTTGCTCGAAGTCTTGATGATGAAGTCTAGGCTTTATGATAAAACCCTGGCAAGAAGTTGATGTCTAGCATGTAAAAAGATGCATCTCATGAAAACCTAACTAGTTTTAGTTGTTTAATGTCCAAAGTCTAACGCTTCCATTATAGTATTGACATGATTTTGATATAGCTAACTTAATGCTTTTGTATATTTGTTTTTTGTTATACTTGATATTAAGGTTTTCCAGGTACATAATCTTCAAGATAATAAAGATATTTGTATAAGCATGACAAAGGAAGCATATTAATGATGATGATCAAGGAATGAAGCCATGAAAGGTTCTATGATGTTATAAAAGAAGGAAGTGGTTGATCACCCTAAGTTAAGAGGGAGCTTGGATAGAGGAAAGAGTACATATCCCTAATTGAGAGGGAGGGCATATTATGATAGTCATGATAGATACCTTGAAGAAGAAATTGGGGAATGAATTGGTGTTGTTGAAGAAATAAAAGAAGAAGAAAGCTTCTGACACATTCAATATGGATATCTTGATGATGATGTTAGCAGCATCTAAATAGTTCAGGACCCGAAGGTTTGTGCTTACTTGTATATTTGAAAGTTTATTATTGATTGGGGTTTGTGTTTGCACAGGTTAAATCTCACCACAAGAAGATTGAACACTCTAGAAGCATGCTTGGACAAATGGATATATCTAATTTGATAGGGAGAGTTGAAGCATCTAATGGCGGATGCTTGAGAGGGAGGGTGGCATTGGTCTTGGTGACCTTGGATATGCACCTAGATCCCTGGGTTGATGGTTAGTTAGTAACCCTAATGGTACCTAGACTGGCTTAAAGCTTTAGTCCATCTTAGTCCCACCTGGATAGATTACCGTGGTTAGGAATTTAGTCTGCAGCACTAAGTGTGCTAGAACTCTTCATAGTTCAAGATCATTTTGAAATCTTCCATGTACTTGTATATATATGTAATTATGAATACCTCCCTAGTTAAGAGGGAGTGTTGAAGAATGTAACTAGCTTCGGTCTTTATAATTGTACTTGTCAAAAGAAAATTTTATTATTAAAGAAAATGACATATTAAAGCATGGATTTCATGCTTGGGTCAATGTTTTCTAGGTCAAAACTTTCATTGAAGGCTTGTAGGTTTTGTCTTGAGACATTATAGTCATTGTCATTATTATTAGACCCTTCTTGGGCTTTTGTATCATGTATAAAGAATTAGTTTTTAGTCAAAAAGGTAATTTGTCACCTCCACACCAAGTTGGCCCTGCATTCAACACAAGTTAGCCTAGATTAGGGCAATTCGACCTCACAAGTAGCCTATATACTGAGCAACTCAACTTCATTTGGAGAGCATCATCAACAAGTTTGATCTCAAAGAAGCAGTGGATGGAAAAGAGTGTGAAGTTGTTGGAGGAAAGAAGTTGGGAAGAAGAAAATCGAGTTATTGGGCTACCTTTCTCTCACACGTGCAAAGATATTGGGCTAAAGCTAGGGACGAAATTGTGTTTCTATTGCAAGCTCGAAGGTCTGAAGTTGGGGGGCCGAAAATCTGCTGCAGGGGCCAAAATTCCGATCTTAAGCTGCACCTTGAAGCGTTGACACTTGGAAGGCTAAGAAAAGGACGTCTACAAGAAGGGAGGGCTGACTTGGTGGTTGGAAGAGGTCTTTGTCTAGGTCTAGAAGTCTGGAAGTGTCTCATCTTGATTTGAATCCACTAAAGGAAGAGTTCTTGATTGGGTTTTTCCATGGTTGTGCGCCTACATCTTGTGTCTCTTGTTCTTGTGATCTTCATACACATACAATTTGGTAATTGCTTGACAAAAGATAAACTAAATAAGAAGTAAAAGAATCCAACTTAATTCACAAGTAATTATCAAGAAAGAGGAACCAAACCCTAAATCCTACTAGCATTGATTTCTAAACAGTTATAAGACTCTGCCTTAAATGCTCTTAGATGCAATTCTTTCTATCCTCCACCATTGTGCTTATCTGGCACTTCACTTGTTGGTTTATAGTTGGCTTTTGTCACTAAATAGTTTCTCTATCTTATCTCATCTACATATGACACAAGACCAACTAGACATACACCTTCAGGTCACATACTTTTTGGAAAAGGAAGATCAAAATAATTGGCTGCATAACACCTTCCACTCTTTTCAAACAAGTTAGTATTTCTTGTCCATGGCAAACAAACTTGAAAACTTCATTTTAATTCTACGACAAGGTCAAGGCAACGTATCTATCTATATTACTGGTTGTTGAAATTTGAGATTTTCCCATTCAAAACTGTTTGTGTGTATATAGACTTAAATCCACTTATCTTCAAGGAGCAATTTCTCTATTTGGATGCTAGACATAAATGCATATATAAAGCTTCTGTTAGTGACCATAAATTTCTGGATGAGCAATGGCAGTAGCAAATCCAAGAAACTTCAGTATTTGAATGGAAATATGCTTCCAAAAGTAGGTATGATTATTTACTTTCAAGAACCATGTCCTTCAAGTCAATCACACTACCAAAATAATTATGGCCAAATCTCCTTGTTTCCTTGTAAATCCTCCTGTTGCTCTCACTTTTAATATTCAAAAATTTTGCCAAACATGGAATCTTCTGCTCGAAATTTTACTTTGGTATAATCAAGGAGCACTGTTTATTACTACTTAGGGAAGATCCCACGAGCCATATATACACGAAAGTACCTTTATGTCAAAAGAAGCATCCTCAATCCAACTCAGCAATTGGGACATTTCCATAATGTCCCCAAGATAGCTGAAAATCATCCTGGGCATTCCAAGTGACCCACCTTCCCAAATACGGAAAAAATAAATATATAACAATCTGTGCTTTTCCAATTTATCATCTGACATGAAGGTTTATTCATATTTAGATGTTTTCCTGCAATTCCATATTTGATATTTCTTGCCTGCACCCTAAAAATCATATAATGTTTAAAGAAGCTCACCCCAAAACATCATGTCCAAGCAATAGATTTATCAGGTAAAAGCAAGAGGCTCAAACAGGTATTACTCCACTAAAGCTTGCTACATCCTTCATCAGCTTTTCTGGTACTATGGAATTTCTTTGTTTCTTCAGGGTATGTACATATCTCTATGAATATTAATGTTCACCACTGGTTGGAGTAGGTAAAATAATTTCTCAATACAAAGACTTTTGCTGAAGAAAATGATTTCATACGGACACTTATGTCAAGGCTTTTCTTCCATCTGAGCTGATCATTTCAATACCTTGGAGTATTAAGTGTTTTATTTCTCTAACTTCCATGTCTTTTTCATATTGTAATATTTTATGCGGACCCTAATCAGCATATTTTAATATTTTATGTAGACCCTAATCAGCATACTCCCTATCCTTTGCAGTCCATCCCACTCCTCCCAACACCAATTGTAGTAAATTATTGGCCTATCTCCCAACCATAACAAAAAATGCTAAGTCACCAAAATCCAGAAAGAGATACAGATACGCTGGATATTTGGATTAGCATCTAGATTCTAGAAAAAAACATCAAAAAGACAAGAACTGAAAACATTGAAAATTCAGATTTCAAGAATCTAAACCATTCATAATTTTGAAAACATAACCAATAAGAGAGTTTTGGTAAATGGAAAATAGAAACTTCAGAAAATAGATCATTTTCTTAAATAGGAAATTCAGAAAATATGACACTGTATGTTTAGAAATATAGATATTTTGGTGGATCCGTTAGGCATCACATTTCCTACAAGCTGGAAAAAAATCCTGAGCAGCAGATTTGATCCACAGAAAAGCAGAACCCAGATCTGGATCTGACAGATATGTTAATCGAGAAATGATACCAACACTTCCCTGCCCCGCTGTGGTATTAAACTCATGCACAAAGTAAGAGCCATGCCAGACAAATCTTGGCTCCCATGTTCAAAACATAGCAATGAAATATCCAAATTCTTTTTAATTTTGCGAGAGATCTGAAAGACATAATTACCATGTTACATAGCAAAATACCGAGGTGAGAAGTAATATGTTTTCCAATTTACTTTTACTAACATAAACACCATTATATTGAAGTACGCTCTATCTAACAATATTGAGTATCATTCAAAAGTGGAGAGTTATTGCAAGGTTACAATGAAAATGAAAATGAAAAGTAAAGGACTACTAAGTTACATACATACCCAACTCTACCCCTAATGTAACAAAAGCCACAATAAAAGAAGGAATAAGAATGAGATATTCTACATGTATGTAAGCTTTCACAGGCATCCAGATGAGATTTCAACAGTAAACATTGCATCATGCACAGCTATTCTCGTTCTCTTGCAAGGACCATGAGACTTGGACATGCAACATACTAATGGTATGCTTACAATAAATCTCCTATGACATTTCATGAAGGTGCCTTATCCAAAGTCAACAAGGTGAAGTAAATACAACTGTACTACTATCTAAAACTTCAGCTTGTACACAAGCAGCTATCGCAACAGGAAAGAAATAGCATGTGCCAAAAGTGTAATAGAAATACCTCTAAACGACTTAAGGCTCAGTCTTTAGTCCTGAATTCATTACTAAAATCAGTAATGCGAATCTCATTAAGTCCCAGATGCTCAAAGAGAATCCAACCATGCATCAAAGTCATCCTCTGAAACCTTTGGGACATTCACATGTGATGACGTACTTGACTTGGGAGGTAGTAAACTTGCAACTACAGGTTTTGTATCATGAATATCCTTCACATTAACCTCCTTCAGCCCTCTATTAACTGTTTCACCGTGTAAGCCATCCAAACTGTTGTCAATCCTTGAAAATAAGTTAGGCGAACCATGCATTTGTACCTGGAGAGGCTGTGTGCCCTTATAACTTGAAGGTTCTTTGAAAAATGGATCCAATGAAGTTCCACACTCTTTAACTAAGCTAACTTCAGATGTCCCATCAAGTTCATCAAGAAGAGCATCGAGTTCTGCCTCAGCTGTTGAAGCTTCGAACTTTCCACTCCCCGCTTTCACATCATGTATTCTGACTTCACTTGGTTTCTGGTTATTTTCCAGGTGGATCATGCAGGACTTCTTAGAATCAATGCTGCTCGTCTTATCAAAAGGAGTAATTGATTCTGCTTTGTATGATACTGCACCAACTCTTGATTGGCTTTCCAAATATGCAGGGAAATTAATGCTTACTGCTTCTCCACTGCTATGAACCATACCACGACCAACAGATTCAGGGATAGTTACTTCCTTTTCCATTCCTAGCATACACTCTTGAGTAGAAGCACGTTTCTGAATTTCATAATCATCTTTAAGGTTTACTTCTGCAGTGGATTTATCAATAACCGGAAACTTGATTGGTGGAAGCTCAAGTTCTCTATCAGACTGTACTTTCAGCACTCCCCTATCATATTCATTAGAATCCACCTGCTCTTTTCCTTCCACAGGCTTGTGTGTTGTAGCCTGAGAACCACTTGAACGCTTCCAAAAAGAGTTTGATGAAATGACAAAAAACTTAATTAGCTTGTTTGTTTCACTTTGGAAACTGAGAATGCATAGAAAGAGAGAAGACATTGTCTACTATGACAGAACTTGTTTAGATGTAAATAATATGGTATACAGAAAAAGAATCAATGACAGAGTCTGACAGTATATCTGGTTATTCATTTCCATGTACAAGCAAGTTTGACTGAATGCAGTAAAGTCTAGAACCTAGGTGAAAATTTGTGGATCCTAGGAGGTTGGCAATTATCACCTCTCACCAACACACCCCTATACTTTAGGTTTGGATAAATGGAGAGAGGTGTTTCCCCATGGATCACTAAGCTCAATGTGTATCTAGTAGTTGTTGAAATTTGTAAGTAGGTTGTCTTCATAAATGTATTTGAGATGTACTTATCAAAAGAATGAAGAGAATATTTTTATAATTACTATTATGACTTATTAAAGCATGGGTTTCATGCTTGGGTCATCATGTTTTAGGTCAACGACCCCATTGAAGACTTCTAGGATTTATTCTGAGTCATTAAAGTCATTGTACATTAAAAGAGACCCTTCTTGGGCTTTTGAATCATGTAAAAAAAATATTTTTGAGTCAAATGAATTTAGTCTTCTCCACACCAAGTCAGTCTCAAGAAGAGTAATTTGACCTCCCTGGAAGGCTATATATACAAGGAAGTTCGAATTCATTTGGAGCATCTCATTCTCTCACACATAGTTCGATATCCTAAAGCTGGAAGCCGGGAAGTGTGAAGTTGAGAAAGGGCTAGAAGAAGGGCTGGAAAGGAGTGTGAGTTTCTAGGGGAATATAGAAGACCTCAACATCAAATTTTTGGGGCAACTCTCACTCACTTCTGAGGTGTATCAAGGGAGATCGAAGTTTTTCTAGTTTGGTCGACGTTGTTGCTGCTACTACTACTGGGTCAAAGTTGCTGCTAGGTCAAAGTTTCTTTTGAAGGGTTATCATCTGCAAGGAGGATTGAGAGCTGACTTGGTGTGGGGGAAGTCTTTGTCAAGGTCTAGAGTCTTGGATTATCTCGAGAAACTATTGGAGGAAGAATTGTTAACTAGGTTTTCCCCTAGATAGGGGTTTTGCCCTGGTTGTCCGCCTACATCTGTTGTCCTTGTGTCATTGTTTTGGTAATTGCTTGATGATAGAAAAGATATAATAAGAACATAATGATCAAAGAATTACAAGTAATTATCTATATAAGTAAATCTTTCTACCTTTCTGTTTTTCTAAAAGTAGTGGTGGGACTAAAAGAAGCCTAGCAACATGAACATAAAAGGAAAATAGAGATGGGATTGGGGAAAATTATGGACAAAAGAGAGACTAATGCCTTTCTTGTTTGGGCAATGGAGTCATGTAGCAATTCAAGAAGGCAAATAAGTAGATAGGTGGCATGTCATACAACTCCTTAATTTGGTTCAACAATTGACTTAAGTAAGAGCAAACAATCAAGTGATGTGAATGACTTATCCCTCAATTTTAATTACTTGATTTACAAATGGAGATGGTGGAGAAAGTTTGTTAGAGATTTACTACTCAAAACAAATTTCAAACAGTGGCCCCAATTAAGGATTAAATACAAAACTACTTAATATGGTGATGTGGAATAGATATGTGTAATCTTGAAGGTGAATGACTCAAACAGGATAAGATGGAGGGATCCATTACCCTAGCCCTTTCCAATGTAGCATATATGCTCCTCTATGGCCCTTGACTTATCCTTGGCACCATTGACTTGCAAATAAACTTCCAACACAGAGCAACTAGAACATACATCCACACATAAAAAATTGTACTAGCATAACAACATAGTTTATACAAAGAAGAGACAAACAGAACTCCAATGGCTTAGAGCTTCTTTGATACACCAAAAAATTTCCATGTTGCAAATGGAAAAAGCAAATATTTATATAGATTTCATCTCTAATCTCTCATACAATAAAATAATATTTGTTTTCTTAGATCCACTTCTCTCTCCAAGAGAATAAAATAAGACACTCAACAACTTGTTTACTAAAAGTAGCAAGAAATTTGTTGAGATCTTAACTTCATCCGATAAAATATTATAGCAAAAAGTCTAACTCGAAAAACTAGGTCAGCAATGGATAAAATACGAGTTAGATGCAAATTTTTTCTAAAAAATAGGAACAATTGATAAGGGCGCCTTCCTAACTTGAGGATATAGGCCAAGTCATGCTCCTAAAAATAGTAAACACACGCTTACGTACAAGTGTGCCCTTCTAGAAGAGTCCCACATGTGGAATAAGCTCCATAACGAAAAATAATTATGCAAGTACCACCTCATCTTCACATGTGGCTAGTAGATAAGGTAAATCCACATAGAATGAGTCAAAGAATGTCCAAGTGGCAATGTATGCATGTTAATTTTCAATAACAATGATCTGTTCTATGCTTTAGAGCAATTTACTTCATTTTTTCTTATTAGCCCAATATCAATTTGCAAATTAGCAATCACATTAACGTTGATACTAAATACAAATAGAACATAAACAATAAGCAGAAGACAAGCCAAGACAAGAGGACACAATATTTGTCGGATACCAGGTAAAAATCCCAATGTGGGGAAAACCCATTGATCAAATCTTTTTATTATTCTTCAAAATTTCAGAAGAGGGAAAGAGAGTACATCATACAAAATTTACTTGCTCAATCACTATCAAAACAGTCCAGCCAAACGGCAGTCAATAAGATGCCCTAACCAGAAAATCAACGTTGGTCAAACTAGCAGAAAATCTTCTCCAAATGAGCTCAGTCAAACCCAGTCAACTCGGCCTCCAAAGTCAGTCAAAATCAACCCAATACAATCTTAAAAATCTCGGTCAACACAGAGTCAATGCTGCAGTCAAAAGTTTTACGGTCAACGCAGGTCAACCTGCTCTAATTGCCACAATTTTTGTGCTAGGAGATGCGGCCTCAAAAGATCAGAATAATTGCTTGAAAACAGCAGTAAAAGTAGATGAGTTGACCCTCGATCAACACCCCTGCAAATAGCCCAAAAACAGTCATGCGATTTCTGCCTGAAATTTTCGATCAACCCAAGTCAAGGTGAGAAGAGGGAAGAGTTGCTCCTTTGTTGTACGAACCAATGAGGAGAGGAGAGAGAATGATGTGTTGAGTGATGATCCAAATGAGGAGAATGTCTCTCTTATTTATACAATTCGATGAGGGGTGGAGATGTTGAAGTATTTATACAATTTATCTTAGCTTAATGTTTCCTTCATTATTAGTGTGGGAGATGTTGAAGTATTTATACAATTTATCTTAGCTTAATGTTTCCTTCATTATTAGTGTGTATATGTTAGCTTCATCAAACTGCTATCAAAACAAAAGAGACAACAAGAACACAAATATTTGGCTTTCTGCCAAGGCCAAAACCTCTCCCTCTTGGAGAGGAAAACCCATGCAAAATTCTTCTTATAGAGATTCCAATTGACAAATGCCAAGACCATGACCCTTGATACATTCTGCCACTCCAAGACCAAGACATCAATCCTACTCCTCGAGCACTGCTGAGATCATCATGATTACTGTTGCTATACTTAGGTTACTACTGCACATTCATTTGTTGCTCCTCCACTTGAGATCTTCATTAAGATCACCATTATTGTAGTACTGAGATATTTACATCAGATCCACCGAGATCATTTACCAAGACAATTGAGATATGAGAGTTATATCGAGATCAAGCTCATGATCCTATAACTATCATAAGACTGTGTATCACAGAGGCCATTCCTTAATATCAATACATACAGTGATCATATACTGTGTCTATCTTACGTTAACATTATTATGGATCTGATTGGGAGAATGCCAAGATGGTATATGAACTGATCTTTTATATAGTGATGCCGAGTATGCAGCCCTACTTCACAGTTGATCATTATGTCGAGACTACTGCAAGGATACCATCTTAATTCACTTCATCAATGATATGCTGAGACTGTGGTTGTGCCTGGAAAGAATGTCGAGGTTACCAGAGGCAGATCCAAACCCTTATTCGAGGCTGCTTCTAAGATTGAATACCCTTCACTGTAATACCGAGGTTGTCATGACTATGCCGAAAATGTGTCTAGCCCAGAACTCATACTACGTCCTCATCCGAAGTCTTATCTGCTCCATTCATCCGAGTTTTAGCTTGATTGTGCCTTCAACTTCACAGGTATGTCGAGAGCAAGATCTAGTTCAGAACCTATGTCAATGTTGCGTCCTCATCAAAGACAATCCATACATCCGAGATCTATCCATCACTGCACCTAACAGGTATGTCGAGATCATCCATCTGAGATATACACCTTCTATTCATACATATGCTGAGATTAGGGTCAATGATCCATCCAACCGAGGTATGC
Source organism: Pinus taeda (assembly GCA_000404065.3). Lineage (NCBI taxonomy): Eukaryota > Viridiplantae > Streptophyta > Pinopsida > Pinales > Pinaceae > Pinus > Pinus taeda. Next base: position 130,930 of record APFE030022738.1, read on the forward strand.
ACCTTCATAGGTATGCCGAGATGAGATCAACCCAGGTTCTTCTGCTCCTTATACCCATTCGAGGAAGCAGTTGAACTCCAGATCTGTCCACCTTAATGCGGATCTTCTACTCCTTTAATCACCCGAAAAATTGAGAGATAAATTGCAAGTTCTCTTGTGTAATTTGCGTTGACCCTAAGTGGGTATTTATAGTAGTGTGTGCTCCTCTTTGAGGAGACTTATACTTGTGAACCGGCGTGTCATTTCCTTGAACCGACATGATTTCCATTTATGTATTTAATTCATTTTCAAAGACGACATTAAGATCTCTTCTTTGTTTTGCTTGCAAATTTCGTAGTGCTTGCTCTTGGAGGGTTTCTTTAACATCAATACATTTTACATAGGCTCTTAAGAGAGCTTCTCTACATAGGACATGACTCTTTGACATAGTAATAAAATCCTAAAGACATCAAGAAGAATTCTTTTACCTAGTGACACTTCTTGCTCATGAAACCCATGTAGCAAGGCATACAAAAATAATTTATTCTCTTTATTACATCATTTACATAGATCATGTCATCATGAAGACCGAACCTAGTTACATTTTCTTCAACACTCCCTCTTAACTAGGGAGGTATTTATAATGGTACTTGGTCATTCTCAATTTGAAGAATTTCTATAAGAAGAATCAAATTTGCAATCCATCTGTTATAGCATCATTTCAACCAACATTGTTTCCGTTTAGCAAGGCCTTGACTAACAGCTACATCTCTCACTTAGATTAGAGCAAAACGTTGGCAAAACCAATGACTGATAGACACACATCATCATTGTCTCTCTTAGGGTCATACTCACCCAGGTGTTCTCCGAGTATGCCCTACTAGGACTATTCTCATCTTAGATTCCCAGCCCTCAAGAATATCGGTCCTCTTGCCCACTCTTGTCTTGGATGCCCTACCACAACATCCTCAAAGAGTGTCAAATGCCAGATGATTACACAATCCTCCATTCTTTCTTCCAAATTGAAGACAAGAATGTCATGTCTAATTCTCCCTCTTAACCATGGACGAGTTCCAAGTTTCTCTTCACTCAAAAACTTGCTCGAGTTCCTTTACTCATAGGAACCTCCCAAAGCTCCCTCTTACTCAGGGACTCTATCATCAATGCTTTATAGGGTCTTCTAGTTGACTGATGATCCAAGACTTCGATGTCATCAATTTTCTCCAGGACTTTCCTCTATCATGTCATCCCGGAAAGTATCATCCTTGGCTTTACATATGGGACTTCCCTTGTAGGGCCATCTATCTTCACCTTTTTCTTCAACAGTGGTTCACAAGGTACATAGTTGTGACATCCTTCACAACTCTCCTTAACTTGGCCCTGCACACATAACCCAGAATTTTCCAAGAGGTTAGACACCAAAAACAAATCACATGTTACCTTTTGGTGATGACCTTTTTCCAGTGACATCTCCTTGTAGGTATCAACAACTTGTATACATGTTGACACATCTCCCAATGATGTCTGTTGTCAAGGATCTTCATCTTTTCAGACTTCCATTAGTCTTCACATCATTCCGGAAGATTTCCTGGTCAAGTCTTCCTGATCCTCTGGATGTTGCTTGCCTTCATCATGGTTGCATAATTCACGATCTCTTCCATCCTCATATCTTTCATTCCCAGGAGCTTTCAATCAAAGTTCTTCAATTGTGATCAACTACCTCATACTTTATATGAAGACATATTATGTTGATTTCATCTAGTGTGACTTAAGTCCTTCAACATCCTTGCAGAGGAGGAGATCTTTTCGCTTTTGATCATGCTCGATCCATGTTCCATGCAACCATATGACATGACATTACAATATTAATCAAATACAAGCATACATACCTCATTATTCCTTCAAGCTTCTTTCAGCAGCTTTCTTGATTGAACGAATCTTCAATCCCTTGATCTACTTCATCATGTCATCCGTCCTTCATCTCATGATTTCCATAAGTTGGAATTCCTAATGAAGCTCTTGCTGCCTTCCCAGACTAGTGGATCGTCCGCTGAGGTTTCTATCAGAGACTTCTTCCTTTCCTTTGATATTCAATGAGATTCCCAAAAGCTATGTTCTTCATGATTCATACGAGCTCTTGTTTTCATGATGCCACAATGCATCTTCTTACCATGATCATATCTGCAAGGACTTCTAATAGGATTCTTTTGAGAGGTACACCATCTCATTCATAATGGAGATCTATTACTCCCTCTTTCCCTGATCCTTTCTTTAGCTTCCTCCATCCTTCAGGTAATCTTTCCATAGTACTATCTTGTCAACCTTTCCTTTGCACATATTTGAGTCTTTTGTCTTTCTCTATTCAACAGAGACCACACACTGTTGATCAAGGTAACCTTCTTATTCATAGACATTTGTTACCTTGCTTATCAATATCAATATGAATGATGTTATTTTCTCATCATTTTTCCCAAATCTCGTAACTGAGATCTCATGAAGATATATCTTCATTCTTCTTTACTGCATTTCCGATAGTATACCCTCTAGCATTTCATGTATCCTTCTTATGTCTCCATCCTTACTTTATAGAACCTTAAGAGTTCTCACGACTTTAAAGGAGACCTTGATGTACTAACTTCTTTAAGGATAATGACAATCCTTCTCATTCCATCTAAGACCTTTCATGACCCATCCAATATAGGTCTTCTTGCAATCATGAAGTCATAAAACCAAATTTGATTATAAAATGAAAAGGTACTTACTTGATTGTGAAGATGAAGTCTTCACCTTGATCATGTTGGCAGTAGTTGGAGATGTTTTGATGCTTCTTAATAGGAAGATTGCCTTCCAACAAAATTTTGATACATATCGAATTGAAGTTGCTTGCCATGATGCATAGAGATCCATTAGATAGTACAGCTTTTGATTTGAGTATTGTCCATATGCACTCCTATATATGCCTTTGAATCAAGTTCCCCCTGAGATCTGATATCTTAAGTATTCAAACTCAAATACTGAGATGTTGTAGATGAACTTGGAAAAATTGTTGTCACATACCCTGAGATCTAAAGACTATTGACATCCGAAACCCTTGCTGTTGTAGACTAATCTCTGATCTAGGGTTTGCTCATGACGAGGGTTTGATTTGCCATCCTTGAGATTGCTAGAATCTTGATTCTTGTATGTCTCGTTTCTTCCCTTTCTTTGATTAATGAACCTACCCTCGAATACCATGTTGAAGAATCTAGGGCATTTAGAAATTACAATGATTCTTCTAATGCATGATAATAATTTGTGAAGTATTTATACAATTTATCTTAACTTAATGTTTCCTTCATTATTAGTGTGTACATGTTAGCTTCATCAAACTGCTATCAAAACAAAAGAGACAAGAACACAAATATTTGGCTTTCTGTCAGGGCCAAAACCTCTCCCTCTTGGAGAGAAAAACCCATGCAAAATTCTTCTTATAGAGATTCCAATGCATATTTGAACATGGGTTGCTAGAATCTTGATTCTTGTATGTCCCTTTTCTACCCTTTCTTTGACTACTGAACCTACCCTCAGATACCATGTTGAAGAATCTAGGGCATTTAGAAATTACAATGATTCTTCTAATGCATGATAACAATTTGTATGTCTCTTTTCCGCCACTCCAAGACCAAGACATCAATCCTACTCCTCACGCATTGTTGAGATCATCATGATTATTGTTGTTATACTTAGGTTATTGTTGCACCTTCACTTGTTGCTCCTTCACTTGAGATCTTCATTAAGATAGCCATTATTGTAGAACTGATATCTTTACATCAGATCCATCGAGATCATTTCCCAAGACAACTGAGATATGATAGTTATATCGAGATCAAGCTCATGATCCCATAACTATCATAAGAGTGTGTATCACAAAGATCATTCCTTAATATCAATACATACAATGATCATATACTGTGTCTATCTTGTACGTTAACATTATTATGGATCTGACTAGGAGAATGTCGATATGGTATATGAACTGATCTTTTATATAGTGATGTCGAGAATGTAGCCCTACTTAACAGCTGATCATTATCCCAAGACTACTGCAGGGATACCATCTTAATTCACTTCAGCAATGATATGTCGAGACTGTGGTTGTGCCTAGAAAGAATGTCGAGGTTACTGGAGGCAGATCCAAACCCTTATTTGAGGCTGCTTCTGAGATTGAATACCCTTCACTGTAATACCGAGGTTGTCATGACTATGTCGAAATGTGTCTAGCCCAAAACTCATACTACACCCTCATCCGAAGTCTTCTCTGCTCCATTCATCCGAGTTTTAGCTTGACTGTGCCTTCAACTTCACAGGTATGTTGAAAGTAAGATCTAGTTCAGAACCAATGTCAATGTTGCGTCCTCATCAAAAACAATCCATACATCCGAGATCTATCCATCACTGCACCTAACAGGTATGTCGAGATCATCCATCTAAGATCTACACCTTCTATTCATACATATGTTGAGAATAGGGTCACTGCTCCATCCAACTGAGGTATGCACCTTCATAGGTATGTCGAGATGAGATCAACCCAAGTTATTTTGCTCCTTATACCCATCCGAGGAAGCAGTTGAACTCTAGATCTGTCCACCTTAATCTGGATCTTTTACTCCTTTAATCACCCGAAAAATTCAGAGATAAATTGCGAGTTCTCTTCTGTAATTTGAGCTAACCCTAAGTGAGTATTTATAATAGTGTGTGTGCTCCTATTTGAGCCGACTTATACTTGTGAACCGACGTGTCATTTCCTTGAGCTGACATGATTTCCATTTATGCATTTAATTCATTTTCGAAGCCGACATTAAGATCTCTTCTTTGTTTTGCTTGCAGATTTTGTAGTGCTTGCTCTAGGAGGATTTTTCTTGCTCTTGGAGAGATGCTTTAACATCAATACATTTTACATAGGCTCTTAAGAGAGCTTCTCTACACATGACATGACTCTTTTACATAGTAATAAAATCCTAAAGACATCAACAAGAAGTCTTTTACCTAGTGAGACTTCTTGCTCATGAAACCCATGTAGCAAGGCATACAAAAATAATTTCTTCTCTTTGTTACATCATTTACAAAGATCATGTCATCATGAAGACCGAACTGAGTTACATTTTCTTCAACAGAAGACACATCTATTGGGGCATCATGAGCCTACATTAGAGTGTAGGTCGACCTTGACAATTTGCACGTGTTAGAATTAAATTCAAAATCTCACTTCTGCTCATCCAAACAAGATGATCTTTAAATCAATCTTGCACCTCTCAGAAAGAGGAATCTAATAAAAATATCATCTCCATCATATGAGTTGTCCAAGGTGGAGTTTGGTCCTAGTTGCCAATGTTACCACTCCCTCTCAACTAGGGAGAAACCCACCTGCCAAATCATCTATCAATATGTACCATCGCTATCATCCCTACTCTGCTTTGCTGAACCATGAAGAAATAATCAAGAGTGAGTTACAAGATCTTGCCACTCTTCACTAACCCGAAGTCAGTCCCAATTGCTCCCAGATCAATATCAACCATCCTAGCATAGGGAGTACGACAATACATGATGTGTCCATCGGTAGTGCTATGGTCCCTACCCTCATTTCCCAACTCATTGGCCAAATGAGAGGTACTTCCCATGAGTCTCGAACTTCATGGGTAGGATGTGTTAACAGGAGAAGGTGAACCACCCATCCTACTCATATGCCATAGGAGAAGGAGAACCACTCATCCTATGCATATATCAACCATCAAGGGGTATCACAAGGGAAGATGAACCACTCACCCTGTACACAGCGCACCACTAGAGAACGTGAACCACTAACCCTATGGTCGCTCATAGCTCCAAGAAGTACCCCAAGCCCCCCCAAGCTCCCAGAGCTCAATATCCAACTCAAAGGGGACCCTCATAAGAGGGTCTTTCCACGACTCCAAGTCTCTCACGGAAGGTTGAGAATTTGACCTTCCCCAAGGGCTTTGTAAAAATATCTGCAACCTGTTCGTCAGTCCCAATGTGATGGAGCCTTATTGCTCCCCGTTGTACCATATCCCAGATAAAGTGGTACATGATATCAATATAGGTTAAGAATTTGACCTTCCCCAAGGACTTTGTACGAATATCTATGACCTGTTCATCAATCCCAATGTGATGGAGTCTTATTGCTCCCTGTTGTATTATATCTCAGATAAAGTGGTACCTGATATCAATATGCTTGGAGTTGTCATGGAACATGGGATTCTCAGAAAGACGAATCCCACTTTGGTTGTCGCAGTAGATCACGGTGGTATCCAGCGCATACCTAAACAGCTCACTAAAGAGCTTCCTCAACCAAACAACTTCACAAGAGTTCATACTCGCAACAATGTATTTGTTGAAGAATTAAGGACAATTTGTGAAGTCTTTTTACTTTACTTGTTAGCTTAATCTTCTTCTTATTAATGCATGTGTGTGTACTTCATCAAACTACTACCAAAACCATAAGAACAAGAACACAAGATGTTGGCTCTTGCCAGGTCCAAAACCTCTCTTCTCTTAAGAGGAAAACCCTTTGGTAAATTTCTCTTATTAAAGCTTCTTATTGATCAATGCCAAACCCTAGACCCTTGACTAGGATATCCTCCAAACACAAGTCAAGTCCTTTCTCCTTTCTGCACTTTGTTCCCCAACACTTCCTTCATCCGGCACTTTGTTCCCCGACACTTCGTCCTCCTCCTTCCAGCGCTTTGGTCTTCTTTCAACTATTGGTAAACCTTGTTGAACTTGCTCTAGAAGAGGTACTTATTCTTGGTCTATGATGAGACTCCTTATTCGTGATGATCCTTTCCTTCCTCTTGACCAAACAAGCTTCTTCGTTGAGATGTAAGTACAGACTTAGTATGATTGTCCTACAGACCTAATTCCTCGCACCTGTCGTGGTTTATTTGATGTTGTAGGCTCTTTTATCCTTTGCTTGAGTGCCCTTCTTCTTCGCTTGATTGGGAGGCCTTATAAGCCTACTTTACTAGCCCCAAATAGTGAGATATATCAATTGTGAGTTGTTGCTTTCTTAACCGCAGAGACAGCCCTCCTTTTCTCGCACGTGTGGTTGTAGATTGTTGTAGAAATAGTCTTCTTAAGCTCGGTTGTATACCCTTCTTCTTCGCTAATTTCATAGGTATGAATGCGTTGCATTTAGAGTGGACAACCTCTATATATAGAGCATTGTCCCTCCTTTAGGCAACTCCCTCTTAGCTAGGGACTTATCCATTCATCAACAACTTCTTCGTGGGTCCTACAACTGCTTGATCTTCTTCTTTCCTTCGATGTCATGAAGTCTTGGTTCAAACTTCCTTTTGGTAGGGCCATCCATCGATCACTTTCCTTCCTAGTTTGTCATGTCATTGCTTCCTTTGTGGAAAGTGGTATTCTTGTCATATATCAGGATCTCTTGTCATCTGGCTACTCCTTTGTCATCTTGTCTATGCTTCAGAATACTCTTCTCATGGACGCTTTGTTGAACTTGCTTATTCCCATGCTTCGATCGAGTAGTCTTTCATGACTTCATCCTGTTATTGCTTAAACATTAATTTTTGTTGGATGGCTTTCTTCATCATGACATCTTTGTAGAGTAGAATCATTTATCTGCACCTTTTGTATCTCCAAGGCCTTCATAGGTGTCAAGGGTCTTTCCTTCCTTTGTAAGAGTTGTCCTGCCTTCTTTTGGGAGATATCTTCAAAGTATCTTGTCAGATAGTGATTCTTGGTGATCATGGTGTTCTTCACATGCTTGATCTCTTTCTTCATTTGCTTCTTCTTGGATAGATTGGTCAACTACCTTCTACTTCTTGAGGGATCACTTCTTCATTGCTAGTTTCTAGGACTAGTTAGCATTCCTTCTTGCTTCCTAGTCAACAATCTTATACTCCATATGTGAGTATTTTCTTTTGTTGACCTTCATTGCAATGTAGTACATGCCTTCGAGCATGTCATTAGTGAAAGAGATTCTTTCCTACTTGATCATGCTATAGAATTATTCCCATGACTAAATAATATACAAATGATAACATGATTAAACTTTGATGCATACATACATCATCTTGATTCTCCTTTAATCATCTTAGCTTCATTTATTTGTCCTTGGCATGGCCCTTCTTGCTTCATCTTAACTTGCTTCATATCATTCTTTTCTTGAATCCCATGAATGGGACTCCCAATGAAACATCTGCTTCTTATTCATGAATCCTCTTTTGAAGATTCCATCATAGGATCTTGAAGACCCTTATCTTGCAAATGTTTCTTTCCTTTTGATGATGGAGGTCTTCTAAGATTCTTATTCCTGATCAATTTTCTTTCGTTGTGGATGAGGTCCTATTCTAGGTATGCTCCTTCTACATGGATATCTTGAGCTATATCTATCATGCTCCTATATTCTAGAGGAATTTCTAACCATGCATTTTGTTCTCATTTATAAATGCTCTTTCTACATGAGTATCTAGAACTCTATGTACTTCGTGTTGCTAGATTCTAGAAGATGTTTCTAGCTATGAACTTTTAGTCTATTCCTACATGCTCCTATCCTACTCAAAACTTTGAAAGAAGACTTTAAGTAAAGAGTTTGACTTAGTCATAGTAGAGATTTAGAGGATCTTCCTTCTTTTGCTTCTTTGCTTCTTCTTTCACTTCTTGAGTCATGTGAGCTTCTTCCCTTTTTCTTTTGTTGTTATAATCCTTCTTTAGTTTAGGACAATTCCTCTTGTAGTGTCCATATTCTTGACATCCATAGCATTGGATTTTGGACATATCTTTGTTGTTTGTTCTCCGTGGACCAAATTTGCCAATTTTTCCCTTTCTCTTGGCCATGGTAACAAATGCTTGCTCCTTTGATCCTACATCTTCCTTGACTTTGAGTCTGGTTTCCTCTGTCTTGCATAGAGACCACATTTCACTTAGTGTGGTTAGCTTCCTTCTTGGCATATATGCTTGATGTGAAGTTGCCCCAATCCTCAAGTAGAGCACTGAGTACTACAGTTGTCATTTCTTTGTCGGACACGACTTCCCCTCGCTCTTGAAGTTGATCTCTCATCTCATAGATCTTCATGAAGTAGGGAGCTATTCCTTCCTTTGATATCTTCATCTTATACAATTCATTTCTTAGAGATATCACTTCTCCAATTGTGGTTACCGAGAATAGCTCTACTAGTTTATCATAGATTTCTTTTGATGTTTCAAATTTGGAGACATAAGGAATGAGAGAGTCCTTGATAGATTCTATTAGAATCCTTTGAGCTCTTGTCTCATCCTTATTGTACTTGGCTAAGGCTTGGGTTTGTTCCTGAGCAAGGATGGTGATATTCCCTTTGACAGGTTCTAGGAGTTCATTCTCCTTGAGAAGTAAATCAATCATCTTCTTCCATGCAAGAAAGTTCTTGGTACCTACCAATTTCTTGCTTTCCTTACAAAAAGACATTGGCGTATATTCAGAAGGGGGCATATACTTGATAGATTTTGAGACGTAGTAGACTTGCTTTCTCCTTGAAGACTTGATAGCTTGCCTTCCTAGGATCTTGATGTTCTTCAAGTTCCCTTCTCCAAGTGGACTTCCTTGAGGTAGACTTGATTGATGGCTTGGTTTGTGGTGTAGGTCCCTTCTTGATCTGCTCTTCTTTGTAGGTGCCTTTATGTAAGGCTCTTCTTCTTGCTTTGTAGTCTTCCTTAATGAATGATAGATGGAAGGCCTTCTTGTCCTTGAAGGACTTCTTGGCTTGATGATAACTTTGTAGATGTTCTTTCTTGATGAGTCACCTTATGAGTGTTCTTGAGATGCCCTTTCCTTGATGTGTCACCTTAGCTCTGATACCATGTTGAAGAATCTAGGGCAATTAGGTGTAGTGTGATTCTTCTTGACTAGATAACAATTTGTTAAGTCTTTTTACTTTTCTTGTTAGCTTAATCTTCTTCTTCTTATTAATGCATGTGTGTACTTCTTCAAACTGCTACCAAAACCATAAGAACAAGAACACAAGATGTTGGCCCTCTATCAGGGCCAAAACCTCTCTTCTCTTGAGAGGAAAACCCTTCGGTAAATTCCTCTTATTGAAGCTTCTTATTGATCAATGTCGAACCTTAGACCCTTGACTAGAATGTCCTCCAAACAAGTCAAGTCCTTTCTCCTTTATGCACTTTGTTCCCCAGCACTTACTTCTTCCTGCACTTCGTCCTCCTCCTTTCGGCACTTTGTTCTTCTTTCAACTATTGGTAAACCTTGTTGCACTTGCTCTAGAAGAGGTACTTATTCTTGGTCTATGATGAGACTCCTTATTCGTGATGATCCCTTCCTTCCTCTTGACCAAATGAGCTTCTTCCTTGAGATGTAAGTATAGACTTGGTATACTATCCTGCAGCCCTAATTCCTCGCACATGTGGTGGTTTATTTGATGTTGTAGGCTCTTTTCTCATTCGCTTTAGTGCCCTTCTTCGCTTGATTGGGAGGCCTTATAGGCCTAGTTTACTAGCCCTGAATATTGAGATATATCAGCTGAGTTGTTGTTTTCATAACCGCAGAGACAGCCATCCTTTTCTCGCATGTGTGGTTGTAGTTTGCCCTAGAAACAGTCTTCTTAAGCTCGGTTGTATACCCTTCTTCTTTGCTGCCCTTGGAGATCCTTTCTTGTCCTTCATTCACCCTTTTCTTGCCTCCTTTACTTTGCTAATTTCAGAGATATTAGTGCGTTGTATTTAGAGGAGTGGACAGTCCTCTATATATAGAGGATTGTCCCTCCTTTAGGCCAGCTTAAGGCCGACTAGAGGACAATAGGCCGACATGACATATTTAATCATCATTTTGCTGCTTGAAGGATGACGTTGCAAGGAGATGACTTTGACTTTGCTTGGAGGTATTCATTTGACCTTTATACTATTTTATACATAGTGTAACATGCCCTCAAAGGGTCTTACATAAATACATCGACTCTCTGACTTCCTAGAAGCACTTAAACATGTGCTTGACCTACTTTAATGAGCAAGAAACTCATTGACAAATATCATAAGAATAATTTATATTTTCTTGAATAAATACAAATATCAAAGATACATTTATGAAGATCGAACCTAGTTACACTTTCTTCAACAGTATTCAGCCTCGACGATGCTCAAAGCAACCAATTTCTGCTTCCTGCTCATCTAGGGTATCGAAGCAGAACCTAGTGAGAAGCAACATCTTGATGTGCTCTTACGATCCACCACACTACCAGCCTAGTCAACATCAAAATAACCATGGAGCCTCAAATTCCTGGTAGTGTATCTTAGTCCTTAGGTGATTGTGCCCCAGAGATAACATATTCTTGGTAGCAATCCAATGTATGTGATGAGGACCGACCAGAAATTGACTCAATGTATTCACTGAAAAGCATATGTCTAGATGGGAGTTCACCAAGAACATCAGGGCCCCCACGAGTTGACAATATTCAGAAGGATTTCCCAAATCGGGCCAGCAGTGCTTTTGCATAGCTTCTTGAAGTTGAGTTCCATCGAAGTAGTCATAGGCTTACAATCCACCATCCCCAATCTTTCAAGTAGCTTCATAATGTATTTTCCTTTAGAAAAGAAAATCTCACTTGGCTTTTGCAAAACCTCCAAGCCTAGAAAGTAGTGCATCAATCCTAGGTCCTTCATCTCGAATTCGGAAGCCAACTCCATCTTGCATCGATAAATGAGAGGGTTTGCACCTGTCAGAAAAAGATCGTCCACATAAAGTACCAAGATGAGAGGTCTATCATTTTCAACTTTGAAGTAAAGGTTTGGATCAGCTTCACTTCTCATAAAACCCAGCGTCATCAAATAGTTGTCGATCCTCTCATACCAAGCCCGGGGAGCTAGCTTCAACCCATAGAGGGCTTTCTTCAACTTGCATACAAGTGTCTCTTGATCTTGAACTTCGAACCCCATAGGTTGCTCCACATAGACTTCCTCCTTAAGTGATCCATTCAAGAAGGCAGTCTTAACATCCATTTGGTGTAAATTCCATCCTCGAGAGGCAACAAGGGCAATGATCGAACGGATGGTGATATATTAGGCAACTGGTGCAAATATCTCATCATAGTCCACACCTTCCTTTTGAGAGAAGCCTTGAGCAACAAACCTGGCCTTGAACTTTTCAGCACTTCCATCAGCGCCATGCTTAATCTTGTAGAGCCATTTTGAGGTGACAACAGATTGTCCTTAGGTCTAGGGACCACATCCCAGACATCATTCTTCAAAATCGACTCATACTGTTCATTCATAGCATCCTTCCAAACTTGGTGCTTCACAGCTTCTTCGAATGTGCAGTGCTCAATTTGAACAATGGTGTTCATGGTAGCCAAGTACCCTTGATACCTATTCGGCTTTTACTTTCACAAAATGCCCCCCTTGGTGCAATATGTCTTTCGGCATCTTCGTGAGTGTCCCAAAGCCATGAGGGTCTCCTTTTTGAGGAGGAGGGCTCGTGGGGAGGTGGATCAATGGGATCCATCAGTCGTTTAGCATCGAACATCAACTCGTCCTTCGTCTCTTCTTGCTTTCCCGTATCTTCTTCTTTGTCCTTCCTTGGAATAGGAATGTCTCTAACCTTCCCAAGGGCAGCATCTTCATCAAAGGTGACATCATGACTTATTTCCACTTCTCTTTGCCCAAGCACATAGATTCTACATGCCTTTGAAGTTTCATTGTAGCCCACAAATGTTCCTTTCTTCCCAGATGCATCCAATTTGCTTCTCATTTCTTTCGGCACATGAAAACACACGGGGCTACCAAAAATTCTAAAATGAGAAGCATCTAGCTTCTTACCAGTGAAAACTTCTTCGAGAGTTTTGGAGTCCAATGGTTGATGATGGCATCTATTTTGAACATACACGGTGGTGTTGGCAACTTCCCCCCATAGGAACTTCGGAAGGCCTTGATCATGAAGCATGGCACGGGTGGCTTCTATAATGGGACAATTCTTCCTTTCAGCAACACAATTTTGCTCGGGAGTATATGCGATAGTAATCTCCCTCTTAATGCCAACTTCTCTACAATAGTCATTGAACTCATTTGATTTATATTCTGTTCCATTATCGGCCCTCAATATTTTGATTTTCTTCCCTATTTGATTTTCAACAAAGGCTTTGAAAGTGCGGAACCATTTGAACACTTTGTCCTTCTTCTTCAAGAAATAAATCCAAGATTAAGAGAAGTCATCCACAAAAATAGCATAATACAAATATCCTCCCAAAGATGTCATGGGCAACATACCATATAGATCAGAATGAACCAATTGCAAAATGTTAGTAGTTTTACTATCACTTGAGGGGAATGGTCCCATTGTATGTTTTCCTTCAGCACAACCCTGACAAACACCTTCATGTTCTACTTTAAATTCGGGCATACCTGTCACCATCTTCCTTGCATCGGATAGAGCCTTATAATGAAGATGAGCAAACCTTCGGTGCCATAATTCAGATTCACGAGATGTGTCACCAGACATAGCTCCCAGTGGACTTCCTCCAACTTGATATGAGGACAAAAAAGTTAAATTGCCTTAATTTAACACTAAAATCCCTAAAATTGACTAACAAGTCTAATAGATTGCAATCCTGCCAAAAGATGACTTTCCATAATGATAAAATATAATAAAAGACTCCATTTTCTCCACATGTGTGGGAAAGGAACCTCTCCAACCTGAAGTCATCCTCTTAAAGTGAACATCTCCATCAAGCATAGAGCCAAGTAGGGTCAAAGAATGCTCCTCACTCCAAGATATCTCAACAATGTCAATGGGTGCATCTCCAAGCCATAACTCATCCAAGATGCCATCATCAAAAGGCCCCATGTTATCATCCTAGTGTTTGCCTATGTGACGTTGCAACCCTAAGGTATGCCATCATCATCAAAAGAAGGCATACCAACCCTCCAAACTATATCAAGTCATCATCATTTGCATTTAGGCTTTGGAGTAAGGAAATTGTTGAGAAATCGAGGGGCAACAAGTGTAGATGATTTCTCTTTCAATGGTAATTGCTTCTGAAGACTTTTACTTTTCTTAATTAGGTTCTTCTTTAGCATTCTTCAAAGAATGCTCCTCACTCCAAGATATCTGAACAATATCAATGGGTGCATCTCCAAGCCATAAATCATCCAAGATGCCATCATCAAAAAGCCCCATGTTATCATCCTAGGGTTTGCCTATGTGACGTTGCAACCCTAAGGTATGACATCATCATTAAAAGAAGGCGTACCAACCCTCCAAACTATATCAAGTCATCATCATTTGCATTTAAGCTTTGGAGCAAGGAAATTGTTGAGAAATCTAGGGGCAGCAAGTATAGATGATTTCTCTTTCAATGATAACTGCTTTTGAAGACTTTTACTTTTCTTAATATTGTGTTCTCTTCTTCAAACAGCTACCAAAACATAATGAACAAATGAGACAAAGGTCACAAAATATAAGCGATCAACCAAGGCCAAAACCTCTCCAGTCTTGAGAGGAAACCCACAGAATTTTTCTTATAGAAACTTCAATTGACCAATTCCAAGACCTAGACGCTTCACCAACAACCCTTCCAAGATCAAGTCAAACTTTGTTCTTTTCTCTTCAAGTCAAACCCAGTGAACTTTGACTAAAAACTGTTGCAACTTCTCCTTCTTCTTGACCTCAACCTTGAAATACAAGAGATTCTCTTCCTGAAATATTTGGTTGCATTTAGCTTCCTGCAATTCTTGCACGTGTGAGGTAGAATGGTAGTTTAGATCCTTCCTTTTCCTTCGCTGAGCAAGGTCCCTTCTCTTCAAGATCTTTGTCTTCAGTTTAGTCTATATTGATACCAAAATTCAGTTCCTAGAGCATGACAATAGTTTGATCTCCTTTTTGCAATGAATGCCCTAGATTTAGGTTCTACATGTGAGATATTTAACCCAAAAACAATCCTTACAATATGCCTCCTTTTTCTTTACTTAATCTCCTTCTTCCTTCGTTGATTTCAATCATCTTGGTTGAGTGTCTTTTGTGATGCACATCCTCTCAAGATGGTCGACTAGCCTCCTTTATATAGCCTTCTAGACCTTAAAAATAGGTCGAATTCTCACTGCTTTTAGGTTGACTTGACATGTTTGGAAGGGCCAACACATTTCATGCATTTTGACTTGATCTTGGAAGGTTTCTTAACTCAAATAATTTTCTTTTACATAATCTAACTTGCCCAAATAGGTCTTTCATACATGGCAATGTCCTTAATGACTTAATAACAATT
Organism: Pinus taeda; assembly: GCA_000404065.3. Taxonomy (NCBI): domain Eukaryota; kingdom Viridiplantae; phylum Streptophyta; class Pinopsida; order Pinales; family Pinaceae; genus Pinus; species Pinus taeda. Next base: position 146,169 of record APFE030022738.1, read on the forward strand.
CCTAAGAGCTCACAATGGGAGCTTGACCTAAAAATAAAATTCCTTGCGCATGAAACCCATGCCTCAATATCAATAATAATAAGTTTATTTTTCTTATTACATTAAATACGTAAAATCATGATTACATTTGCCATTATGAAGACCGAACCTAGTTATATATCTCAACACTCCCTCTTAACTAGGGAGGTATTCATAATTCATACAAGGTATTTTCATAAGAAGAGTCAGATTGGTAACCCATCTGTATAGCATCATGTCATCTAACATTGTTACATAGCAAGGCCTTGACTAACAGCTCTATCTCTCCATAAGATCACAGCACAATGCTAGCAAGACCAATGATTTATTGACAACTTACCATCATCATTGTCTCTCAAGGAGCATACCCCACTCAGGTGTTCACAGGGTATGTCCTTCCAGGGCTATTCTTATCTTGGATTCTCATCCCTCAAAGAATATTGATCATCTACGACTACTCTTATCTTGGATGCCCTACCACATCCTCAAAGAGTATCGAATGTCAGATGCTTACACAATCCTCCATTCTATCTTCCCAAGTGAAGATAAGAATGATGTGTCTACCTCTCCCTCTCAACTAGGGAGGATATACTGTTAAGTTTAGCTGTGTTCTATGCTTGGAGCAATTTATTTCAATTTTCACAGTTAGCTCAATATCTTTTCTAGATTAGCAATCACATCAGCATTAAAATAAACCGCAGATAGAACATAAACATAAATCGCAGAAGACAAGCCAAGACAAGAGGACACAAGATGTGGCGCTAGCCAG
>APFE030022738.1:146975-187082 GCA_000404065.3 Pinus taeda
ATCAACAAGAATAAGAAGGGAAGCATAGGGCATAGTAGGATAGAAGAAACTGGATGATGACCCATTAACCAATATGACAAGGGAAGTTGAGAAATCGCACCCCATAATCCAATTTACTACTTGAGACCTCATCCCAATTTGAATAAATTAATCCTATTATTAACTAGCTCACCTTATTAGAAACCTTAGCTAAGTCTAATCTCATCATCATAGTTGATTTCTTTTTCTTTTGTTATATGTGGTCCTTTGTTAATTTTAGGTATGTTCTATGCTTAGAGCAATTTATTTCAGTTTTCACAGTTCACAGTTAGCTCAATATCTTTTCCAGATTAGCAATCACATCAGCATTAAAGTAAACTGCAGATAGAACATAAACATAATCGCAGAAGACAAGCCAAGACAAGAGGACACAAGATGTGGCGCTAGCCAGGGACAAACCCCAATGTGGGGAAACCCTTGATCAATTCTTCTTATATGTTCTTCAATAGTTCAGCAAAGAGAGAGAGAGATAGTAAATTTACAACAGAAGTCAACACTTTGACTTATCTAGATAAGAGCATAGATCATTTCTAAAAAGATGATACATGAGATCAATTGAAGACATGATGCTTCAACTGATTCTCCAAGGTGACTCCTTCACCTATCGTTGTGTTGCATTTCATCATCATGATGCACCTCACTGCGCTGCGCCATGCTGCAACCATCATCACTATGTTGCATCTCATCACACTTCATTAATCATCACTGTACTGCATTACGTGCCATCGCTGCACCGTGTTGCCATCCTGACCTATGTGTTGGCTACACCTTGTTTGCTTGTTGTCCTTGCTTGCTTGTTGTCCCTAGCATGCTTGTTGTCCTTAGCATGCTTGTTGTTGCATGCTAGTTGTCCCTTGCATGCTAGCTGTAACATTGCATGCTTGGTATATTTGCTGCTAAGTACCATACAACTGTCTCAATGTTAGTTCGTTGTCCCTTGCATGTTGTTCTCCTACGGAGACAGATGCTCCCGCTGTTTTGGCAGTTCTCGCAATTCTGGCAGTTCCGGTTGTTCCCGGCAATTCCAGCCGTTCCGACAATTCTGGCTTTTCCGGTAATTCTGGCTTTCTTCCCTTTGGATCAGGGCAACGTTATTCCTTAGGATCTCTCATCTTACTAAAACTCAAAGACAAGTAGAAAGAGGAAGAGATCCTAAGAGTGTTGAAATGACTTGAAAGCCACCTCTATTTATACTAAAATGTTGAGCACATGTAGGGTTTATTTTGGTTGCTAGCCAACCTTGACGATTTGTCTAATAATGCAAATAAATTCATAGCTCCATGAATACTTATCAAAATCGGATGATCTTTAAATCAATCCTACACCTCTCGATAAAAGGGTTCCAAGAAAAATATCGGCTGTCGTAAATAAGATGACCCACATGGAGTTTGGCCCTAGTTGCCAATTTTAACAAAAACACTAATATGGGACAAGAAATACTTAACTACTGCAGAATGGACGTCGTCATCAGGTTTGGCATTTTTTAAGTTCATTCCAAATCATCCAATATTTGCGTAAAATATATTGTTATTACAATCAGTTGTTTAAGTTGTTCCCGGCAATTCCAGCCGTTCCGACAATTCTGGCTTTTCCGGTAGTTCCGACTTTCTGCCCTTTGGATCAGGGCAACGTTATTCCTTAGGATCTCTCATCTTACTAAAACTCAAAGACAGGTAGAAAGAGGAAGAGATCCTAAGAGTGTTGAAATGACTTAAAGGCCACCTCTATTTATACTAAAACGTTGAACACTTGTAGGGTTTATTTGGTTGCTAGCCAACCTTGACGAATTGTCTAATAATGCAAATAAATTCATAACTCCATGAATACTTATCAGAATTGGATGATCTTTAGATCAATCCTACACCTCTCAATGAAAGGGATCCAAGAAAAATATCGGCTGTCGTAAATAAGATGACCCACATGGAGTTTGGCCCTAGTTTCCAATTTTAACAAAAACACTAATATGGCACAAGAAATACTTAACTACTGCAGAATGGGCGTCATCATCAGGTTTGGCATTTTTTAAGTTCATTCCAAATCATCCAATATTTGCGTAAAATATATTTTTATTACAATCAGTTGCTGAATTTCATAATGCATGCATGCAGAAGAGAGATATAAATTATTCTGATTACCTAGAAGAAATTAAAAAATGCATTAGATATACATGAGTACTTTGATATTGCCGATTCAGTTTGGCGTGAGTCTTTTTTCAATAATCAAAATGATATCATTTCAAGACCAACTAATGAAGATATACCTTTGAAAACTCCATTTATTTGGCCATAAAATGTGTCAAATGAACATGAGAAAATAAACATTGTTGAACAACAACAATCTCAAGGTATTATTAATTCTTCACATGTAGAGGAAAGAGGAATGTATATCGGTTCCAGAAGATCCCGTGTGCAATGTGAAGACCTGGAAGACCTTTACAGAGGTTCAGTACAGGATATTAAGGAGGCTTGCGTGATCGTTGTGATAGAAGATGGAGATGCCAATGGCTATCCATTCTGGGTTGCTAAAATTATAAAAGTCACTACAGAAAATGAAGATGTTGTAGGTGTTGAAGTACAATGGTATGCCACAAATACACACTCATTCAATGGTGTGTACAAGCCAGAGATGGCAGTTGATAAAAAAGTTGGCAGAAAGAAAAAATGAAAGGGTGCAAAAATAAATCATCGTTGCACAGACCTCTTAAAATTAGAGGATGTTGACATACTTGTTTATGACTTCAATTTAACAAAGAGATGAACTCTTCGCTTCAGGACGATAGAGATTTTGAAGAGGTTGTTACCAAAAGAAATAGTGTTGAGATGGGAGTCTGTTGAACCCAGTCGTAGATATAGAAGAATTTTGAAACCTGAAATGGTGGGCATGCATGTGGACTCAGATGGGGCACTAGTTGATAAAAAAAAGAATATGGAACATCTTCATTTGAATCCAGTGATTCATCTGAAGATGTGAATTATGATGGTGTGCAAGAAGATATGAGTGATTTTGAATAATTATCTAAGACAGTTTATATAACTGATATTTGTATCGTATCTTGAACTAAAAATTTTGATTTCCAAATGATGTTAAATGAAGTTATGAGTCATTTTTATGTTTGTTGGATTATATGTTTTACTTATGATGAGTTTTATTGCTTAGAATATCCACTATGCAACAATAACCTAGAGATATAATTTATGTTTCATTCAATCTACAAGTATCAACATTTTGATTAATTTAGTCATGTAATTTGTTCATAATGTCATGGTTTAAATGTGTTGAAAACTTAAGAGTTTTTTTATTCTATGGTTGAAAATTTTCCATTTTTTTATTTAATGTTATGGTTGAAAACAATTAAAATTTTAGCAATCTTTAATGTGTTTAACGACATGGATGAAAACTCATGGAATTTTAATGTGTTTCGGATCCCATTATTTTATCTTTATCATCATTACTAAAAAAGGTTGAAATTATACCTAGGAAAGAAAAATGTTATTATACCAAAAACATTAAGGAGGAGGCAAGCCATGGGGGGGCTTTTTGCCCCATGGGGGCACGCCCACGGTCGAGCGCACCCGCCCACAGAAAATGAAGATGTTGTAGGTGTTGAAGTACAATGGTATGCCACAAATACACACTCATTCAATGGTGTGTACAAGCCAGAGATGGCAGTTGATAAAAAAATTGGCAGAAAGAGAAAATGAAAGGGTACAAATATAAATCATCGTTGCACAGAACTCTTAAAATTAGAGGATGTTAACATACTTGTTTATGACTTCAATTTAACAAAGAGAGAAAGTCAGGACGATAGAGATTTTGAAGAGGTTGTTACCAAAAGAAATAGTGTTGAAATGGGAGTCTGTTGAACCCAGTCGTAGATATAGAAGAATTTTGAAACCTGAAATGGTGGGCATGCATGTGGACTCAGATGGGGTTGATAAAAAAAAAAAGAATATGGAACATCTTCATTTGAATCCAGTGATTCATCTGAAGATGTGAATTCTGATGGTGTGCAAGAAGATATGAGTGATTTTGAACAATTATCTAAGACAGTTTATATAACTGATATTTGCATCGTATCTTGAAATAAAAAATTTGATTTCCATATGATGTTAAATGAAGTTATGAGTCATTTTTATGTTTGTTGGATTATATGTTTTAATTATGATGAGTTTTATTGCTTAGAATATCCACAATGCAACAATAACCTAGAGATATAATTTATGTTTCATTCAATCTACAAGTATCAACATTTTGATTAATTTAGTCATGTAATTTGTTCATAATGTCATGGTTTAAATGTGTTGAAAACTTAAGAGTTTTTTTATTCTATGGTTGAAAATTTTCCATTTTTTTATTTAATGTTATGGTTGAAAACAATTAAAATTTTAGCAATCTTTAATGTGTTTAACGACATGGATGAAAACTCATGGAATTTTAATGTGTTTCGGATCCCATTATTTTATCTTTATCGTTATTACTAAAAAAGGTTGAAATTATACCTAGGAAAGAAAAATGTTATTATACCAAAAACATTAAGGAGGAGGCAGGCCATGGGGAGGCTTTTTGCCCCATGTGGGCACGCCCACGGTCGAACGTGCCCGCCCACAAGCACAGGCACAGAACGACATGACACAGTGGCCCCCTAGCAAGCAAGGGGTTGATTCTGAGAATCGGCCCCTTAACATGCACGGGGTTGATTCTCAAAATCAGCTCCTCGCCTGCCAAGATACCGGAGACAAATCAAAAAATAAATAAATAAAATTTCTAAGGAATGGAATTTTTTTTGTTTTCTATATGAACCTAACATCCAACTTGTCATGGGGGTCGATGTGCATGTTTCTGGTCTTTTTTTAGTTTTCGATTTTGTTATGTTTTGTTTGTTTACTTAAGTTATTGGTTTTTTTGTAATTTACTAATATATATGTGTGTGTGTGTGTGTGTGTGTGTGTGTGTGTGTGTATTTTTTGCAAGAAAGTGGCATGAAAGAAGATTTATGTGAATCATTTTGGATCAAAGACTGCTAAAACCGGAGGTGGATCCTCAAAAAATATTGTTGAACGAACCCGACCTGAGCTAATAACTACAAATCTAGCAAATGCCTCAAAGGATAAGAAGTTGATTTCTTACTGGAAGAAATCACAAGAAGTGAAGCATACAAAACTTTATGGTTTGTGAAGGATAGAGAAGACGAACAACATTTGTATATCTATATGTTGATATCCCTAATGATAGTGGAACTTATGAGGCGTTAAGAAAAGTACTAGACGTGTTTGATACCGAATACTGAAGTTGTTTTTGTACTTACAAAACCGCCCAAGTCACATGACAAGATTAGATATCAGTGTGCATTGTCAATGTATGACACAACAGATGATTCTACAAAGATATGTAAACAAATCATAAATGAGATTGCACAAGATATCGTAAATATTGGTGTTTATATTCATGTCTTTTGGATTGTAACTGTATCATTATATCTTTTATAACCTAGTTTTTATTGACATATGATATTTTGTTTGACATAATTTTATTGAGAATCTTTCAATTACTTTGGGAGGAATTTATTTTATAGAGCAAGATATTATGAATGTTGTCAGCGGTTTCTACTCAAGGCCAGAAGAAAATCTAGCAAACAAGCAAAAAATAGTAATCCATGATACTACAAAACTACATCCAATGGATCAACAAAGAATGCCTATAGTGGATAAATCTAGCAAAGCTAAACATGTTACTTTTGAAGAGGAGGAAGTTAAAACTGAAGCTGAAAAATATGTTTCCATTGCTGAGGATGAGATTAGAACTGATGTTAGAGAGGAGAAGAGCCATAAAAGACCAAAAACAAAAATGCCCAAGAATGTCTTTGTTCTAATTGATGATGAGGATGTTACTTATCTAGAAGGGAAAAGGAAGAAGAAAATAAAAGTTGATCATTCTCAAAAAGTCATAGCCAGCAGTGAAGATCCTAGTGAAAATTCAAACGAAAGAAGAGAAATCATTACATCAAGCGCTGATTTAGAGGATGGCATTATTAAAACAAAACAAAATGTCATTCGACATCACTTGACAAAGACAAACTTAAATGAGAGTGGTCTTACATTTCAGCTTAATGTCAGCCAAATCTATAAGCCAAGTGAAGGACAATTTAAATATCAAATTAAAAAGCCACGCCACCTGCATGTTCACAACTTGAAGACATTGATGAGGTACAATCCATATGCTCATGTGATTGATTATGTGTTTCTTGTTGATCTAGTTCAAGTTCCCAATAAAGAAGCATTTGATAAGTCAAAATGTTAAGCCAAGTGAAGGGCAATTTAAATATCAAATTAAAAATCCACGCCACCTACATGTTCACAACTTGAAAACATTGATGAAGTACAATCCATATGCTCATGTGGTTGATTATGTGCTTCTTGTTGATCCAGTTCAAGTTCCCAATAAAGAAGCATTTGATAAGTCAAAATGTTTTAAATACAATTATTATGTGCTTGGGGGGAACCATTCCATAGAAGCTCTTAAGCAATTGATGGAGGAATATCCCAATAACCCACGTTTTGAAACGATGAAATGTATCATTTTATGCTGATTTATCAGATACGTAAGCAAAGTTATTGGCATGAAATCATAATACAGATAATGAGTATATGATGTCTATGACTTTCATCCAAAGAGTTAGATTTATTCATAATGAATTTGAAGAAAAATGTGGTGGGGATAAGACAAAGGTTAGTCTAGCATTTCGGAAAGAATGTTGTATGGAAATAGTGTTAGTTTTAAATAACAACAGTATGTTCTATACTTAAGAGCAATTTACTTATTAGCCCAATATCAATTTCCAAATTAGCAATCACCTCAACATGATAGTAAAATGCAAATAGAACATAAACAATAACACTAGAAGACAAGCCAAGACAAGAGGATGCAATATTTGGTGCATGCCAAGGACAAACCCCAATGTGGCTAAACCCTTTGATCAATTCTTCTTATTATTCTTCAAAAATTCAACGCAAAGAGACTACAATATGCAAAATTCACTTGCCCAATCAAAGTCAAATATGTCCAGTCAAACAGTTGTTATAGGAAGCCCTAACCAAAAAGTCAGCGTTGGTCAATAAGTCAGAATTCTTCCTCCAATTCAGCTCGGTCAAACCAAGTCAATTCGGCCTCCAATAGTCCTCTGAATCAGCCCAAAACAGTCCCAAAAATCACAGTCAAACTTGTTCAATGCAAAAGTCAAATCTGCAGTCAACGTTGGTCAAACAACATGGAATGCCTCAATTTTTGTGCCCAAAAATGCGGCCTGCCCGAACAGAATTTCCCTCAGAAAAAACCCAGTGAAACAAGTCAATGCTAGTCAAAACCCTTCCAGCAACTTCAGTCAACACTGGAACAGAGAAGTACAGTCCTTCGCACGTGTGGAGAGCTACCTTAGAAATCCATACCCAATCATGAGAGAGAGAGATGTGTGAGTGAAGTGTCTAAATGAGGAGGCTCCTATTTATATGCAACGTTGTGGGTTTGAGAGCCTAAATTAGAGTGTTGGTCGACCTTGACAATTTGTCCATAATAGAAATAAATTCATAATTTCATTTGTACTTGTCAAAATTAGATGATCTTTAGATCAATCCTAAATATCAGCTACCTCATATGAGTTGTCCAAGGTGGAGTTTGGCCCTAGTTGCCAAATTTAACACTCCCTCTCAACTAGGGAGAACTCCACCTGCCAACCCATCTGACAATCAATACCATCTCTGACATCCCTGTTATACTCTGCTCTACCTGCACTGCTCTGTTGAAGCATGAAGAAATGATCGAGAATGTGTCATACCATTCTCCACTGACCCGAAGTCGGTCTCCAACAATCGAGAGTGTACCATACCACTCTTCACTGGCCCGAAGTCAGTCTCCATTGATCCCAAATCAATATCAAACATACTGGTATAGGAAGTATGGTAGTACACGATGTGTCCATCAGTAGTACTATGGTCCCTATCCTCATTTCCCTACTCATTGGCTAGATGAGAGGTACTTCCCATGAGTCCCGGACTGCATGGGCAAGATGTACCGACAAGAAAAGGTGAACCACGCATCTTGCTCATATACCATAGGAGAAGGTGAACCACTCATCCTATGCATATATCAACATGGGGTATCACAAGGGAAGGTGAACCACTCACCCTATACACAACGCACCACCAGGGGAAGATGAACCACTCACCCTATCGTCGCTCAAAGCTCCAAGAAGTACCCCAAGCCCCCCGGAGCTCCCAAAGCTCAATATCCATCTCATACAGGACCCTCATAAGAGGGTCTCTCCACAACTCCAACTCGTTCACGAAAGGTTAAGAATTTGACCTTTCCCAGGGGCTTCGTAAGAATATCGGTGACCTGATCATTAATCCCAATGTGTTGGAGCCTTATTACTCCCCGTTGTACCATATCCCTGATAAAGTGGTACCTGATATCAATATGCTTGGAGCAATCATGAAACACGAGATTTTCAGAAAGACAAATCCCACTTTGGTTGTCGCAGAAGATTACAATGGCATCCAGCACACATGTCCAAACAGCTCACTAAAGAGCTTCCTCAACCAAACAACTTCACAAGAGGCCATACTAGCAGCAATATATTTGGCCTCAGCGGTGCTTAAAGCAACCGATTTCTGCTTCATGCTCATCTAGGATACCAAAGCAGAACCTAGAGAGAAGCAACATCCTGATGTGCTTTTACGATCCACCACATTGCCAACCCAGTCTACATCAGAATAACCATGGAGCCTCACATTTCCGGCAGTGTATCTCAATCCATAAGTGATTGTGCCCTAGAGATATCTCAAGAAATTCTTGGCAGCAATCCAATGTATGTGATGAGGCTCGACCATAAACTGACTCAATGTATTCACTGCAAAACATATGTCCGGACAGGAGTTCACCAAGAACATCAAGGCCCCCACAAGTTGACAATGAAGGATTTCCCAAATTGGGCCCAGCAACACTTCCGCCTAACTTCTTGAAGTTAAGTTCCATCGGAGTAGTCACGGACTTGCAGTCCACCATCCCAAATCTTTCAAGCAGCTTCACAATGTGTTTTCCTTGAGAAAGGAATATCTCACCTGGCTTTTGTCAGACCTCCAACCCTAGGAAGTAATGCATCAGTACTAGGTCCTTCATTTCAAACTCGGAAGCCAACTCCCTCTTACATTAATGAATAAGAGGGTCTGCACCTGTCAGAAAGAGATCGTCCACATAAAGTACCAAGATGAGAGGTTTGTCATTCTCAACTTTAAAGTAAAGGTTCAAATCAGTTTCACTTCTTATAAATCCCAACTTCATCAAATAGTTGTCAATCCTCTCACACCAAGCCCGGGGTGCTTGCTTCAACCCGTAGAGGGCTTTCTTCAATCTGCATACATGTGTCTAGCGATCTTGAACTTCGAACCCCTAGGGTTGTTCTACATAGACTTCCTCCTAAAGTGAACCATGCAAGAAGGCAATCTTGGCATCCATCTGGGGTAGGTTCCATCCTTGCGAGGCAGCAAGGGCAATGATCGAACGAATGGTGGTGTAGCGAGCAACTGGTGCAAATATCTCATCATAGTCTACACCTTTCTTTTGAGATAAGCTTTGAGCAATAAATTTGGTCTCGAAATTTTCAACACTTCCATCATCTCCATGCTTGATCTTGTAGAGCCATTTAGATGTAACAACAGATTTGTTTTGGGGTCTAGGGACCACATCCTAGACATCATTCTTCATAATCGACTCATATTCTTCATTCATAGCATCCTTCCATACTTGGTGCTTCATAGCTTCTTCAAATGAGCAAGGCTCGGATTGAATAATGGTGTTCATGGTAGTTAAGTACCCTTGGTACCTATTCGGCTTCTTACTTTCAAGAAATGTCCGCCTTCGTGCAATATGTCTCTAGGCATCTTCGAGAGTTTCCCTAAGCCATGAGGGTCTCCATTTAGAGGAGGAGGGTTCATGAGGAGGTGGATCAATGCGATTGATAGGTTCTTCAACATCAGCTTCAGCTCATCCTGCGTTTCTCCCTGTTTTCCTGTATCTGCTTCTTTGTCCTTCCTTGAAATAGGAAGGTTGTTAATCTTCCCAAGGGCAGCATCTTCATCGAAGGTGACGTCATGACTTATCTCTACATCTCTTTGACCAGGCACATAGATTCTATATGCCTTGGAAGTTTCATTGTAGCCCACAAATGTTCCTTTCTTCCCAGATGCATCCAATTTGCTTCTCTTTTCTTTCAGCACATGAAAATATACAGAACTACCAAAAATTCTAATAAGAGAAAACATCAAGTTTCTTACTAGTGAAAACTTCTTCGAGAGTTTTGAAGTCCAATGCTTGATGCAGGCATCTATTTCGAACATACACGGTAGCGTTGGCGGCTTCTCCCCATAAGAACTTCGGAAGGCCTTGATCATGAAGCATGGCACGGGTGGCTTCTATAATGGAACAATTCTTCCTTTCACCAACACCATTTTGCTCGGGAGTATTTGCGATAGTAGTCTCCCTCTTAATACCAGCATCTCTACAATAGTCATTGAACTCATTTGATTCATACTCGATTCCATTACCAGTCCTCAATATCTTGATCTTTTTCCCTGTTTGATTTTCAACCAAGGTTTTGAAAGTATAGAACGATGTGAATACTTCGTCCTTCTTCTTCAAGAAATATATCCAAGTTTTGCGAGAGAAGTCATCCATAAAGATAGCATAATATAAATATCCTCCCAAAGATGTCACAGGCAACATACCAGATAGATCAAAATGAACCAATTGCAAAATGTCAGTAGTCTTGCTACCACTTGAGGGGAATGGTCCCCTTGTAAGTTTTCCTTCGGAACATCCCTGACAAACACCTTCATGTTCTATTTTGAATTCCTGCATACTTGTAATCATCTTCCTTGCATCAGGTAGAGCCTTATAATGAAAATGAGAAACCTTCGATGCCATAGTTCGAATTGAAAAAATGTGTAGTGAGACATAGCTCTCAATGGACTTCCTCCAACTTGATATAAGTTGTCAACCCTAAATCCAAGAGTAAATATTTCTTTGAAATTTCTTTTCCAAACACATACCTTTCCATCGATGAATGCCACCTTAAATCCTTTGTCTTCCATAGCGGAGATAGATACCAAGTTCTTCTTTATATTGGGTACATATAGTAATTCTTGAAGATGAGCGATGTTACCTTGATTCAATTGAAGAGTAACGTTCCCAACTCCCTTCACGGGATAGGTGGCATTGTCTCCAAGGATAATTTCCAAATTTGTATTCTTTTCTATCAGATTTGAAAGAGCCTCCTTGTACCCAGTGAGTGCCTTGAGGCACCACTATCAATCAACCAATTTCCCAAGGTGTCCGGAGGAGAGGCAGTAGAGAGGACATATATAAGATAAAATTATTTTTGATTGTTATCTACGACATTAGATTCATCATAACTAGAGTTTCTTGATCTTTTAGGAGGTCGACCATTTCCATGTTGAGTAGCAGGAGCATTCCTTTTTCCTTTGTCGGTGAATCTACCATTCCTTTGATTGTTGTTGCCCCTATTGTTGTGATTGTTGTTGTCATCATCTCGAGGTGTATCCCTTCTATTAGGACACTCCCTAGCATAGTGGCCAAATACAAATGAATCAACTAAATGCTTATGAATAGAGTCCCTATTGATCTTCTTGGCTTTGACTTCACCCTTCTTGTACTTGGTCTTAGCAGTCGTCGGTGCATTTGCAGGAGGTTCAGAAATTTTTCCCTGCACATAGTCCATAACATCTTGCTCAAGAGACATATTCCATGCATGATAATCAGACTTATCACGAAGCTTGTCATCAGACTTGAAGTAGGATGTGGAGGCCATTGAATCTTGTTCTTGATCACAAGATCTCAATAATTGCTCTTCTCAGTAATTACTCTTCTCACTCTTGCTTGGGCTTTGTCTTCACCTCAGCTCTAATACCATGTTAATTTTCGCTAACAATGGTATGTTCTATGCTTAAGAGCAATCTTACTTCAATTTACTTATTAGCCCAATATCAATTTCCAAATTAGCAATCACATCAACATGATTGTAAAATGCAGATAGAACATAAACAATAACAGTAGAAGACAAGCCAAGACAAGAGGACACAAGATTTGGCGCAAGGACAAACCCCAATGTGGGGAAACCCTTTGATCAATTCTTCTTATTATTCTTCAAAAATTCAGCAAAGAGAGTGTACAATATGCAAAATTTCACTTGCCCAATCAAAGTCAAATATGTCCAGTCAAACAGTGGCTATAGGAAGCCCTAACCAAAAAGTCAATGTTGGTCAACAAGGCAAAATTCTTCCTCCAATTTAGCTCGGTCAAACCCAGTCAACTCAACCTCCAACAGTGCTCTGAATCAGCGCAAAACAATCCCGAAAATCACAATCAAACTTATTCAACGCAAAAGTCAAACCTATGGTCAATTCTTTGCAGTCAACGTTGGTCAAACAACACGGAATGCCTAGATTTTCGTGCCCATAAATGCATCTTGCCCAAACAAAAATTTCCCTCACAAAAAATGCAGTCAATGTGGTCAATGTGGTCAAAAACCTTCTTGCAACTTCAATCAACGATGGAACAGAGAAGTACAGTCTTCTTCGCATGTGTGGAGAGTTGCCTCAGAAATCCGTACCCAATTTGTCCATAATAGAAATAAATTCATAATTTCATTTATACTTGTCAAAATGAGATGATCTCTAGATCAATCCTACACCTCTTGGAAGAAGGAATCTAATAAAAATATCAGCTACCTCATATGAGTTGTTCAAGGTGGAGTTTGGCCCTAGTTGCCAAATTTAACAAATATGCTATCAAATTGAGAAAAAAATCAATTCAAAAGGCAACAAAGTAAATTCTGATATATTCAGAAGTATGGATAACATTTTCCAATTGGCATTTAGAACTGGAGAGATATGGGAATTGATTAATGAGATTTTTAGCATGTGGGAGAACATTGGCATTAAAAACCAGAAAGTCAAAGAGTCTAAACCATTTATATATAGCAAAAATAAGTTAATACCTAAAATGAAGTTGCTTCCAAAAGATATGACTATCACACCTTGGAGAGCATTGCAAGGAGTGAAGGATGAAAAGCTTGTCAAAACAATATTATCTCGTGTGAAGTCGGGGGAATTATAATTGGACAAAATGTGTGAAGAATTTCAAAAGTAAGTTCGTTGAATTATTTTTACTTATTTCTAGATTATAATTTCCTTTTAAATATAACATATCGTTGTTGGTAGTATTTGTTATACATATCATTATATTAACTTTTTTTACTTTATCTATTCAGTCACAAGGTTTACATGAAAATACAAGAACAAATGGTTAAAATGTTGAATGAAGATAGTTGGGATGATGTTGTACGCAACTACCCAGATTCAAGTTCTACATCAACACTAAAAGATTTTTATCTTGCATTTAAAAATGTATATTGACTTATACATTCATTTCTATTCATTTGTATACTATTTTTATTTTATAACTTATACATATATTTGTTTATTTTATTAAAGATGAAGAAGGATGCAAATGGAGCACCAAATAGTTTTAGAAGCTTTATTGACAAAATTAAGAAGGAAAGACTGAGAAAGCAGCGTCTTAGTAATGTTGAATTTGATCCAAGTCTTACTCATTTCACTTGGAATGGGCTCAAGACTATTCAATATCAAATAATACAAGGTGATTGTGAAGACATTGCTAAACTCATACCTAAAAGGGATTATTCCCTAATTATTGCAAATATTCCCCATGGTTTCAATATCTCAAACATTGACTATGATAGTAACCCTTATACTTATCAAGCTCTTAGTAAAGTGGTTGCGGGATTTGTAGAAGTCACAACATCACCATTATGGAGATTTGTGACATTTCATTCAGACACACAATTGGCAATGTTATTGACAAGCTTCAAGGGGAAAGCAAATTCAAGGATGCAGCTTACACATAAGACGTTGAAATTGTATGTTTGATTAATGTTAAAAAATTCATTTATGTACAGGTTAATTGAACTTTTACTATTTCATGTTACAGGCAAAAGTCAAATCTTATTAACTATGGAGATCAACCAATTATAATTGATTATGATTCATCCGTGTTGAAAGTTGAACAAAAGATGATAGTTATAAGCCTATGCTTCTTAAGCGGGCAGATGGAAAGAGTCCTAGCCAAATACTAGTTTATAATGTTGTAAAAAATTAACATATGAAAATAAAGAAGCAAAAGGAGAGACAGTTAACATTTATCAAAAACCACTGTTTTATAGACTTATGTTCAAATGAAGGAGACTGGGTTCTGGATTTATTTTCAAGCTCAGGTAAGTTTTATTATATAAAATTGAATTTCAATACCTTCTTTCTTAATTTATATGTGATTATACTAATTTATTTCATTATTTCTTTTGTGTTTGATAATTAGGTACAACACTAACATGTTGCCTACAAAGAGGAAGAAATTGCATTGCCATTGAAAAAGGCCTAATAAAGTGCAAATTTATTCAGCAAAGAATTAATGCTCTTCAATTTCTTCTAGATGCAATGCAAGAAATTGGGTTGAGGAAAAGGGATTTTAATGAATCATGTGTGGCAAAAAAGGCAAAGGAACCTCAACCACCATTATATGGAATGATTGGAAAGGCATACATTGGGAGATTCACAGACATCAAAGATTCAACATTATTCCATACATCAAACATAGAGAAAAAGATTTAATCAACAAAGGTTCACTTACAAGATAACATGCAAAAGATTCCATCCATTGATCCAAAGAATAGCTCCAAAGATAGACAAGTCAACTCCAAATATCAAAATGCATTCATAGATCCTTGCTCCTCTACAAGAAAGAGGTCAAAATTCCAAGTGCTTGATGATAAGACATTACAACGAAGGCCTCCTCTATTTATATGAGGAGGTCGAGTTCTTATTTAGCCTAGAAGCTCCTCTAAATCATAAAATAATGTGTTATGTCACAAGCCAACCTAATAGCCTTTGAAAAACAAAATAACTCTCCACATGTGTGAGTTGAAATAAGAAAAGATGTTGACATCATGCAAGTGTAGGCCCTTCTTCTAGGGCTAACGTTGAGGGAAATGGGTGCTATAATGTGTGTAGAAGCCCTCTAAAATCAACCTCTAGGGGATGACCCCTAGATTTCTAACATAATCCATCTGTACACCTCAATTTTGGCTTTCAAGCACAAAAGTGGTCTCATGGGTCTCCAAGTGGCCAAAATGCATGTCTTTGCTCCAACATTGAGGGCTCTCATGGTGCTATTAGCCCTCCCATGTCTCAATGTGTGAGACCATCCTCATTTGGATCCTAGATTTGTTGTCATCCATCTGATCAGTGCTAAGCCAACTAGGGGCACGCTGCTCCAGGTGCATTATCCCATAAAATTCGCCAATGTGGGGCAAAGTGTTGGAATGTTATGGGTGTTGGAGGTGCCCAAGGATGTCAATGATGTTATGCAACTCTCTAGAGTCCCATGCTCTCAACACTTCACCCGTGGGTGTCAATATGTCCCTCTAGAGGACCTAGACCCCAATTAAATTGCTCAAACCCATAAATGGAGCCACTTGTCAATTACACACAAAATCCAGTGCTAACTTTCGCCATTAGATACATTTAATCATTATTGCATCTAAGTGAACCAAGCTTAAAAGTAATGGGCAAATTAACACTTCATACAAGGCTTCCCTTCCAAAATTGTGGCTTTGGTCACATAATGATGCTACTACCTCCCTAGGTAGGAGTGGTTAATAGACGATCCTATTAGGAGTTCTCAAGATGTGTCATGTCCTTGGTCCATCCTTCAATTAATAGGTTCCATATGAATAATGATGGAATGGAGGAGAGAAGATCTCATGGCCAAGTGCCATGGTCAAAGGGACCAACTATGATGGGACTCCTCATCCTAGGTGTATAGATGTGGGTAGGGAGCAATCATGGATGCATGAGTTACCAACTCGGCCTTTGTTTTTCCACCCCTCTTATGCCTTTTATTTTTTCTTGATTTTTTCTTTGTATTACTACTCACAACTCAAGGAATGAGAACATGCTTTCTATGATGTATAGCAGTTATTAACCCCTTATGGATGGGGCAGTTCATCGCCCATCAAGGGTTGGGACGTGCAAGGATTCCCATGTCTTTTATGAGATAGGGCAACATTGGCCCAAGAACCGGGTGATGGCTATACAAGAGAGGTAGAGCTCATGCTTGGCTTTTGCCCACATGCTAATTTGAATGTCCCAACCATCTTTTGCATTTTTATTTTTCTTTTGTTTTTCTTGTGGCCATCATATGCTCTTTTTGTTTCTTTTAGTTGCATCAACCTCCCAAGGCAAATTTCCAGGCCCTATCCAAGCATGAGGATGAGTGGGTGCCAAGTCCCAATAAACTAGTGGTCAATTGAGCCCAAAGAATGGAGGCGGAATAGGGGCTTGTAATGTAACATGGAAAGTGGTAAGTATGGAATAGGGAGAGATGGGGTTACACTATCTCAATCATGGCTTCCCAAGTAGCGCACCTCCTATATCCATTGTGCCATTAGGGGAGGTCCTCTTCGACTAGGCTTGAAAATTAACCCCCCATTTAAGGTGAGGGAACAAGATCACAACCAAGACCCCCTTCTTTTTTCCAAGTTACCCCATAATCCATCTCAAATGCCCAAAATACGAACAAGCATAAGCACCCAATTGCAAAATGAATAAAGTAACTTTTGATCAAAAGCCAACCTTCCAACATGTGCTCACTCTAGATGGGCGAGGAAACATATGACTAATACAGACGGCGAAGATATAAATGACACATCGCCATTGACTACTAGTGACTATCAACGACTACTAGCTGTCAGCTTGAAGAGATGATAGGGGAAATTTCTCCCATGGGGTCACCCACTTTGGGTGGTTAACAGGTACTACTCAAATCAACAAGCACCTATGACCTTTTTCTTCTTAAGTTTTCCCTACTCTTTTAAGTTTACAAGTTCTTACTCACCCATTTATGTGGAAGCCTCTATTTCCTCCTCATCATTATTTTCCAATTGAACAATTTTATTTTTGACATTTATGACCTTTTAAACATTTCCTATTACAACAAAAGCATAGTTCTTTTGCTTTTCTTTCATTCATTTCATTCTATGATATTCAAGTGGGATGAGGCAGGGTTTCCCTATGAGGCACAAACCAATATTTACTTTATACATATAATCCAATGGTAGACTTGTGTGTTGCCTCATTCTTAGCTTGAATATGATGAGCAAACTGTTTATCTTCCATAAAAATTTCAAGAAAAGCTTATGATTAACATCTTCTTTTAATCCTTTCATGTAAACTTAACTTCCCACATATATTTGTCGCTTATATTATCCACCCGTGTGACCAATACTTGAAATTCTAAATTATAATCCTCAGCATGACACAAGTGCTTGATTCTTGTCGACTAACCAAAGTGTTGATGTTTCTGCAGTTTGCAACATTGGGCAAACATTCTCCCACGGGGTCACGCTGATTTGACTAGGGTTGAATGATACATTCATAGGGCCCTGCTAATTTGGCTAGGGGTGAATCGCCCATGGTAGTATTTCTCCCATTAGCCTTGATGTTTGGCTCAAGGAGATTAGCCCACAGTACTCACAATGCCTGTTCCAAAAAGGAGTGATCAATTTTATATAGATCAAGTTTGATTTGTTTATTTAAATGGGGTTTTCACCCATTAGTGGAATAAACAATTCTAATATAAGTTTGAGCTGTGATGTAGGCTCCATTAGTGAAGGGGTTTCTTGTAATGAGAGACTTCTTAATGGGTCTCCACTCAACATTAGAGCTCTATATAAATAGATGTGCATGTGAGGAGATACCCATCAACATAGCAAACTCAATTGATCTTTTCCCGTGGAGGAGAAATTTAGCTAATGAGAAATCTGTTTGTTGGAGATCATCATCATCATTTTACTTCTGCTCTTGGACATTGCACGTGTGAGGAGTTGATCAAGTTTGACCAACCTTGACCACAGCCACACGTGTGAGGTTTGACCACAAATTTAACTGATTTGTACAATGTTGACTGCAAGTTGTTTGACCGATTTTGACCATAGAGCTTTTATCGAGTTTGAACAAATAGTTGACCACAGTCTGCACGTGCAGGTTTGACCGCAATCCCCACGTGCGAGTTTGACCATTGACCAATATTGATTACAGACCGTTGTGTTGAAAAGTGTAACTAGGTTCGGTCATCATAATGACATGTAATTGTGACTTTTGTAAATGATGTAAAGAAGAAAACAAAATTATTCCCTTGCTTCATGGGTTTCATGAGCAAGTGATTTTATTTTAGATGGCTCCCATTGAGAGCCTTAGGATCGGTCATTAAAAGTCAAAGAGTCTATGTCATGTATGAAGAACCCTTCTTAGGGATATAACAATGTATTTGAGTCTATAATGTGTCTAAATAGCCCTCCGACGACAAGCACATAGTCCTCTTCCTATGTCGGCCTGCAAGATGAAATAATAACTCATGTCAACGCAGTTATATGGAGACACATCTATTCAAGATGTCATGTCAACTTAATATATGGACCAACCACTATAAATAGGGTGAACATACTTCGCATTTATACAGACAGATTTTCGCATATCTCTGTGATTTCGGATGGGTAATAACAGAAGAAAGTTTGGATCGATATGTCTGAGAGTTCAGCGAAGAAGTGACAGAAAGAGAGGTTCAGATTACCTCCAATTCAAATAGATTGGGAGGAAAAAGGGAATTTGGATCCCTCTAAGATTCAGATCACAACGCCAGTGATAATGTGACAAGTTCGGATGTCTAATCATGAACAAGAATGAGAGACAGCAAGTAAAAGGATAAAGGAGTAACGAAGTGTAAGGGCTGAAGAGAATCTCTCATCTCTCTCAGAACTTGGATCACAGAATAGAGGAGGTATCCCTGAATTCAGATCACAGTGACCAGTCTAGATCAAGTCATTACATGAAGTTCGAATCTCTGCTAGGAAGAGGTCTGAAGGATTCGGAGCTATCTTTGGTGACATGACAGTTCGTTGTCATGAGAAGAGATGATCCTAGTTTATGCTATGAAGAAGGTTGAAGTGGAAGAGAAGATGAGAAGATGGAAAAAGGATGTGTGTCTTGGTCTTGGAGAGGCTATTAGGTCAAGGGTCTTGGTCTTGGCATTCGTCAATTGGAATCTCTATAAGAAGAATTTGTCTAGGTTTTCCTCTAAAAGAGTGAGAGGTTTTGGCCTTGGCTCATAGCCCACATGTTGTGTCTCTTGTCTATTTATGTTCATACATTGGTTATTGTTTGATTTCTCAACACGTTGACCAGCATTGACCACAAAATTCTGGGTTTAAATTGATTGGTTTAACCAAGCTTGACTTGTGTTCTTACTCGTAATGTTGGCACAGATTTCTAGACAAGCTCTGATTTGTAAACCTTCCTAAAAAGACAATTTCTCCTCAAGAAAATATTGTTGGGTTTTCTCCCAAGGTTGGGTTTCCCAGGTGAGAAATTATTGTGTCTATTGTGCATGGTTGTCTTTCTATAATCTTTATTGTTTCTGCTACATTTACAGTTGATATTTTCTATGAAATTATTCAATGATATCAATAGCATGAGAAATATTATTTGAAAATCATTCGGAAGTAATTATCAAATCAGAAAATTGTATTCTATTGCACATGCTATAGAATTTCAAAACAAAGTAGTTTTGTTTGCCATATTGTGCTTCTAAGCCTCTTGTAAATAAACCCCAAGGACAATAATAAGAATGAAGCTTCTGTTTAAATATTCATTGATACTATTGATAAGGTTTTGTCTCAAAGTAGAATGTTGCTAAAGAAATCCTTTGTTTATCATCCATAATATTATGCAATTCAAAGTACTCTATTTGGTTCACCCACGTAAAGACATTTGTTCCATCAAGCATCCTTAATTCAACCTTAGGAAACCAGATACACTTAGGAACCCTTCCATGATTAGCTCCAATAATAGAGTTAAATCCTCCTAGGATGTGCTTATTAATGGCAGGTTATTCAACTTGAATACTATATTTTTTGGAGTTCCTTGGATCACATTATCACTTTAAGAGAGCCTTTCATTCAAAGCATGAAGACCCCTAACTTACATTTATTCCAGCTTCTCTTCCTATTCCTTTTTGTGTCCTTGAAGAAAGAAGAGTCAACTTTTTTCAACATTATATCATCATGTCATGAACAAGCTCTTGTGAGGTTTATTAGGTGTAAAACTTTTCCCATCACACTTTGCCATGTTAACCAAAAATAGCATTTACCAAGAATCAACCTTTTTCTCTCTTTATCACACTATTTGAATCACTGAAAACAAATCTTCCAGTCAGAAATACACTAATTTCAAAATCATATACCTTTGAAAACCCTAACTTGGAGATGTTCTAGTGGCCAAGTTAATCAAACATGTGGCATTGCAAAGAAGACCATTAAAGTTTTTCTTTCTAGTAGCCTGAGATGCAAGATGCAATGCCACAAGTTTGATTAACTTCTGATATGCCAACAGAAAGTTATGGTAACTTCCCATAACTTGCTTATTTCAGCCCCTTTAAAGGAGCAAACTTGTACTGCCTACCACACGTCCAATTTTTCTGCCTTTGAAATTTGGACCTAAAACACTATGGTCCATCCTCATTCCAGTGAAGCTGGTAACATTCAATTTGGATCTTTCTAAAATCAAATATGACTTTTTTACCAGAAACATTTATTTTAGACTAATTTTAAGACTATTCAAAACCCTAAATCCTATAACATTTAACTTGAAAAATATAGTGAATCAGAATATGCAATTTTGACCACAAGTACTTCACTATTTCTCCTCAGTGAACTGAAAATTTCATGATCTAAAATGTCCTCGAAAAGACATTATAGGGAAAATGGTGAGATGTCTGGTTTTGGAGGAGCAACCAAGAATCATATGCTCTAAAACTAAATGGCATGAACCAAATTCTTCAAATAGCATAAAAATAGAAAGAACTAACTTTGTGCCTTTAGAATGATAAAGAGTCAATGAATAAGAAGCCATTTCAGAGGTGAATCTCCTTTATTATAAATAGGAAATCAAGTGAGCATGATGACCTACCACTAAGCCCTAACCATAACTTGTATAGTAATCGAGAGTTAAGGCTTTAACAATAGTTTTCAATCAAGTTGAAAGTGGCCCATGGGTAGATATTGGCCTTTGGGCTCCTCTAACAACCCTAAGGAGGGTAAATATTTGGATAGGCACTGGTCAAGTGGTGTCATTACTTCATGTATAGGATTTTTATTTTAAAAACCAAAATTAGTTGATTTCAAACATGCAGGTAACGAGGAGCAAAAAACGAATTCCATGATTGCAATAAAAATTCTAAATGCACAAAACAACAGGAATAGCCACGAGGTTGATGGCGATACCAGCTCTGCAGGTAATTTGTCATCTTCAATGAAAAGCCTTTTGGAGAGATCCAATTTCGCAAGTTGGGAAGCTAGACCATGTAGATCCACGGAAAGAAATGATGCCTGGACAATTGCTTCCCGCCATCCAATCCTTTATTGTTCAGATACTTTCAACTTCAGTGAAAAACCAGAAATATATGAAAAGAAGATTGACAGCTTTTCTTTGATTATACATGTGTGGGTATGATTGAAGTCCTTTTTTATTTTAAAAAAACACATGCAAAGAAATATGTCCAAGAAATTCATTATTACTGAATTTTCTGTAAGAGACTTCAGCGGGAATAAAAACAAAGGCAACATAAAATGAGTAAGTATTATTTGACACTCTCAGTGCTTTTTCTACAAAAAAGACAATTTTAGTGCCTTTTTTTACAGAAAATACCCATTTTTCCATGGTGCACCAAGGCACCTAAGTGACAAATGAAAGGGAAAAGAGTTGTAAGTTCTAATCACCTCATAATCAGAAGTCATGTTGTCATTGCTAACAATAAAATGATCATCGTCACCACATGACAAGAGATTACGCCCTCTCACATATAGCATTGAACTTATACACGCTGTATCTTCTGCAATATGATTCAAAGTCAGAAGCTTGTAAAACTAAAATTATGATTCTACATAAAACTGGGTGCAGATCTGAACATTACACATCTTTATATCTAACTCATAAACTAGGCATGATGGAATCTGTTTGTTTGAAAGAATTGCCAATGTTAGGTCTGGACGATATTATGCAAACCTTGAAATAGTACAATAACATTGTATCCACAAACATTTTAATCAGAATGACAACAAATAGTTGTGATAAACCTTAAGACAATCTCAAAAGAAAGTGACAACTATTGGATAAAACAATCACATAAAGAAGCATCATCATGATCACAATTAGTCCTAATAAATAAGTGTGACTAGTCACTAGTCTGTAGTGTTCTCCTCCCAACAGTTTGGTAAAATTTTGCAATTCATGACAAATTTGTTAGACAAGTAAGATAAAGACCCATCATTACCCATGGAGAAATGATACATATAAAAGTAAGACAAGAAATACCATAAAGTAGGTGAAAACAGACAGGAAATCAGAAAAATAGGATTTATAATATTTCCTTGTCTGTCAAACCAAAGAGCATATTTATTGAGCTTGATAGATGAAAATGCCAAAATGTAAATGACATGGAGCTCGAAGGAATAACTGCCGAGAAACTGTGCTTATTTCTTCATATTTTCAATACACCGAAGAAGTTGATTAGAAAATATCCTACGAACATGATTAAGCAGTGTTCCACGCGTCCCCCAGGGTCAGGTGCACACACCCCACGCACCAAGGACGAGGGGACATCTAGGGAAACATTTCCCCACATCTCCCCAAAGTGGGCCATTTGTCTCGCTTGGGGGACGCGACTCCCCAAAAGGCGTCCCCCCTCAAAATGGGCTAGCGCCCCGCCCCGCCCCTTTTTGCTTGTAAACAATGATTTATGACATGGCAAACCTAATATTTGACCATATTTCCCTACTAATGCTATGCAATTCATGGTAATTACATTCATGGTAGTGACATTCTCCTCTATCTTTCATTATCATCCTTTTACTTAAATTTTTAACATAACCATGAAATGACTCAAGATGCTTTGAGAGTGGTTCCAACCTCATTGGATTTTATATGGAGAAAGTAGAATTTTAGATCTCACTCAAAATCCCGCATACTTAACAATTTTTCAGGAATTTAGGATTCGGGAGATTGCAACATTTCCATTAGTTAATCAAGAGCACCAAGCCCTCTATGTACTTTAGAGTGATTTTTTGACTCATCACTCTACTATTTTTGAGTTTTAGTTATATCAATTTACTATTCCAGTCTTCAGATTTCAGTGTCTACTATAGTCTATTTTGGTTAGTACTAATTAGATTCTAGAATGATGAATGATGAAGTTTAATTTTAAATCAATTTAGAATCTAGAATGATGAATGATGATTTTAACTTTTAATTCAATGTGATTCTAGAATGGTGAATAATGAATCATGAATATGGATCTATGTATTTCATTATGAATCCCGTGGTCTATGGTGAATGATGTATGTATTAGTAAGAATGATGAGTAATGATCAATATATTTCATTATTTAATTCAATTATGTATGTATCATCGTGTTTCTGCTTTCATCACTGAATATGAATTTGATATATAATATATATATATATATAATATATATATATATATATATAATATAAAAAAAATATACCCGATGTCCTCCTGTGTTAAAATTGGCAACTAGGGCCAAACTCCATGTGGGTCACCTTATTTATGGCAGCTGATATTTTTCATGGATTCCTCTCTTCGAGAGGTGTAGGATTGATCTAAAGATCATCCGATTCCAACATGTATTTATGGAGATATGAATTTATTTATATTATTTAACAATTTGTCAAGGTCGGCCAGCAAGCAAATAACCCCCAGCTCAACCTCAATGTTGCATTTAAATAGAGGAGGTCCCAAGTCATTTGTTACACACATCTCTCATGATCTCTCACCACTCGTTTGGGTTTGGTAGCAAGAGAGGTCAAGTGGGAGACCTAGCCGCCGTCCTTGAAAGGAGATCTAGCCCTAGCCACAGGTCTCAAGAATCCCTAATCCACTATCTAAAGAATACCCTGAACTACAGTTAAGGGAGGCCTAATTCGTAGCAAGGAGGCCTTATATGCAATCTAGAGAGGCCTAAGACGCAGCAAAGGAGGCCTAATACACAACTCAAAGAGAGACCCAGCCGTTATCATAATAAAGCCCTAGCCGCAGTCAATGAAGCCCTAGCCATGGTTTGTGAAGCCCCAGCTGCAGCAAGACAAGGAGAAACCTATCCACAACAAGACAAGGAGAAACCTAGCCGCAGCAAGAAAGAGCTCTATGATAGCATGAAGGAACCTAGAAAGAGCAGCGTCGAAATCTTTGTGACAACGTGGTAAATAATGTTGTTCTAGGGCATGGTTTAGTAATCGTTGCAGACAAGGCTAGATATGAATGTGTTTGGGTGTTGGCAAGTGTTGTTAGCTAGGCCGAGTTTATGAAGAAGACAACATTGTTGTCTGGGACTATTTGGGTGCAGCAACTGTGTTAGGGAGATAAGTAAAAGTGTTGGGCTTGAAATTGCCCCAAAGGGGCAGCGTGAAGGGCAGCATCCCATTGGAGGACAACCACAGCCATTAGGAGCAATTCTGGGCCAGTTTGATAGGTTGTTAGGGACTATGGTTAGTAACCTAACCAGTCCCAGAATTGCAGCATTGTAACAAGTTCAAGTGTTGACACTTCTATAAGCTAAAATGTTGTTGCGTTAATGATGAATGGACACTATCTAGGATACGTTTGCTACAGGGGTTGCTATGTGCTAGGCCACAGGCCATAGCACCATAACAAGGGCTGCTAAGGGCAGTGAAGGATGTGCCACAGCTTCATAGGGAGGACTTATTCAAGCGCCCTAACCAAATTCTACATAGTCAAGGAAGCTTAGTGCCCAAATCAGATCAGTTATCTACTGCAAAATGAAATCAGATTTATGAGTAGTGTTTGGGTTGATTGTATTTACAATTGCAAGCCAAAGTTGCCTAGGTTTGATCAAGCTACCTAGAGGTAGAATTCTGCCATGTTTGACCAGCATTGTCTTCTTTGGTCAAGGCTTTACTGCTGCTCTCATAAATATCAATTTTATATATTTGTACTATCTCTCTTTCTCTCTGCTGAACTATTGAAGAATATAAGAAGAATTGATCAAGGATTTCTCCACATTAGGGTTTGTCCTTAGCTGGTGCCATATCTTGTGTCCTCTTGTCTTGGTTTGTCTTCTATTGTTTATGTTTATGTTCTATCTGCATTTTACTATCATGCTAATGTGATTGCTAAACTAGACATTGATATTGGGCTAACAAGAAAATTGAAGTAAATTGCTCTTAAGCATAGAACATACCTAAAATTAACATGGTATCAAAGCTGAGGTGAAGGCAAAGCCCAAGCAAGAGTGAAAGAGCAATCACCAAAGACAATTGGACAAGGTCAAAGGCTCAATGGGTTCCTCATCCCAATTCTTGGCTGAAGACAAGCTCTGTGAAAAGTCTGACTATCACGCATGGAAGATGTCTCTTGATCTAACATTGGAAGAAACAAGAATGGTGGAGCAAGAAATGCCCTCTTATAGAGGCAACCCCACTGCTTTCTCTACTCGTGCCAAAAGGAGAAATAATGCAGGTTCTAAAGGTCACTTCAATAGAAAGCCCAGATCTAAGGGTGGAAAGAAGGGCAGGTGTTTTCTTTGCAATAAGTTTGGCCACTATGCAAGGGAGTGTCCAAATAGAAGGGACACATCACATGATGATGATCACAATCATTCCAGGGGCAACTTCAACAACAATGATCGAAGGAATGACACGTACAACGGCAAAGGAAAAAGGAATGCGGGACATCAAGGAAATGGTTTACCCTCTAAGAAAGTAAGGAACTCCAGGTATGAAGAATCAAATGTTGTTTCTGATAAGCAAAAGGAGTATTATCTTATTTCGGCACTCTCCACTACCTCTCCTCCGGATACTTTGGGAAATTGGCTTATTAATAGTGGTGCTTCAAGGCACTTCACCGGATGCAAGGAAACTCTCTCTAATCTAATAGAGAAGGAAACAAACTTGGAGATTATTCTTGGAGACGATGCCACCTATCCTGTAAAGGGTGTAGGAAATGTTACTCTTCAATTGGATCAGGGTAACTTGATTCATTTACAAGAAGTTCTTTATGTACCTAATCTCAAGAAGAACCTGGTGTCCATTTCGGCAATGGAAGACAAAGGTTACAAGGTGGCATTCATCGATGGAAAGGTACATGTTTGGAAAAGAAATTTTAAAGATGCTATTACTCTTGGGTTCAGGGTTGGCACTTTGTATCAAGTTGCAGGACGTCCATTGGGGACCATGTTTTGCGACACATCTCTTCAATTTGACCTATGGCACCAGAGGTTTGCTCATCTTCGTTACAAGGCCCTTCCTGATATGAGTCAGATGGTGACAGGGATGTCTGAGTTCAAAGAAGAGCATGAAGGTATATGTCTGGGATGTACCAAGGGAAAGCTTACAAGGGGACTATTCCCCTCAAGTAATAGCAAGACCACAGATGTGGAACAACCTGAAGGGTTTGAGATTCATGACCAAGAATCTCATATATGCAGGTTGAAGAAAGCTCTCTAGGGTTTGAAGCAAGCACCCCAGGCTTGGTATGAGAGGATCGATAGCTATCTGATGAAGCCGGGATTCACTAGGAGTGAAGTCAATCCAAACCTTATCTCTAAGGTTGTGTATGATAGACCTCTCATAATGGTACTTTATGTGGAGGACCTCTTTCTGACAGGTGCAAACCCTTTCATTTACAAACGTAAGAGGGAGTTGGATTCTGAATTTGGAATGGTGGACTATAAGCCTGTGACTTCCCCGATGGAGCTTAACTTTAAGAAGTTATGCGGTAATGTTGGCAGACCCGAATTGGGTAACGCTTCTGAGTATCGTCAACTCATAGTAGCATTGATGTTCTTGGTGAACTCCCGTCCAGATATATGTTTTGCAGATAACATGTTGAGCCCATATATGGTTGAGCCTCATCACTCACATTGGATTGGTGCCAAGAATCTTCTGAGATATCTTCGGGGCACAATCACTCATGGACTGAGATGCACTGCCTAAGATGAGGGACTGCATGGTTTTTTTGATGTTGATTGAGCAAGTAGTGTGATGAATCGCAAGAGCACTTCTGGGTGTTGTTTCTCTTTGGATTCTGCTTCGATATCCTGGATGAGTAGGAAGCAGAAGTCGGTTGCTTTGAGCACCGTTGAGACCTGATACATAGCTGCGAGTATGGCCTCGTGTAAAGCTGTCTGGTTGGGGAAGCTCTTTAGTGCGCTGTCTGGACATGTGCTGGATAACACCGTGATCCTCTGTGACAACTAGAGTGAGATCCGATTATTAGAGAATCCTGTATTTCATGATCGCTCCCAGCATATTGCATCAAGTACCACTTTATCCGAGATATGGTACAACAAGGAGCAATAAGGCTCCATCATATTGGGACTGATGAGTAGGTCGCCCATATTCTGATGAAGCCCCTAGGAAAGGTCAAATTCTTGACTTTCCAACAACGACTAGGAGTCGTGGAGAGACCCTCTCCTGAGGGTCCTTTATGATATGGATATTGAACTTTGGGAGCTCCGGGGGGCTTGGCATACTTCTTGAAGCGATGAGCAACCATAGGGTGAGTGGTTCAGCCTTCCCCTAGTGGTTTGCTATGTAGGTAGGATGAGTGGTTCATCCTTCTACTACAGAGACACAATCATAAGGTGAAGTGGTTCAACCTTCCCCTAGTGATTTGTTGTGTACAGGGTGACTGGTTCAACCTTCCCCTGGGATACCCCATGGTGACACATGTAGGCAGGAGGAGTGGTTCAACCTTCTCATACTGAGACATCCTACCCATGCAGTCTGGGACTCATGAGAAGTATCTCTCATCTGGCCAATGCGTAGGGAAATGAGGATAGCAACCATAGTACTACCGATGGACGCATCGTGTACTACCGTACTCCCAATGTTAGGATGAAATTGATCTGGGATCAATTGAAACTAACTTCAGGTCAGTAAGAGTGGTATGAGACACTCTCTTTATTTGGAACTGATTTTGAATCAGTAAGAGTCGTATGAGACACTCTCTTTATTTGGAACTGATTTCAAATCAGCAAGAGTGATATGAGACACTCTCTTTATTTGGAACTGATTTTGGATTAGTAAGAGTGGTATGAGACACTCCCTTTATATGGGACTGACTTTGGATTAGTAGAGAATGGTCTGATACATTCTCGATCACTTCTTCTTCTTCATAGTTCAGCAGAGAAAAGCAATGCATTGATGTCAGAGATAGTACCGACTAGCAGATGGATTAGCAGATGGAGTTCTCCCTAGTTGAGAGGGAGTGTTAAAATTGGCAACTAGGGCCAAACTCCATGTGGGTCACCTTATTTATGTCAGCTGATATTTTTCTTGGATTCCTCATTTCGAGAGGTGTAGGATTAATCTAAAGATCATTCGATTCCAACATGTATTTATGGAGATATGAATTTATTTGACAATTTGTCAAGGTAGGCCAACAAGTAAATAACCCCCAGCTCAACCTCAACGTTGAATTTAAATAAAGGAGGTCCCAAGTCATTTGTTACACACATCTCTCATGATCTCTCTCCACTCGTGTGGGTTTGGTGGCAAGAGAGGTCAAGTGGGAGATCTAGCCGCAGTCTGAAAGGAGATCTAGCCCTAGCCGTAGGTCTCAAGAAGCCCTAATCTGCTATCTAAAGGAGACCCTAAACTACAGTTAAGAGAGGCCTAATTCGTAGCAAGGAGGCCTTATATGCAATCTAGAGAGAGCCCTAAGACGCAGCAAAAGAGGCATAATACGCAGCTCAAAGAGAGACCTAGCTGTTGTCACCTAGTTGTTGTTATAATGAAGCCCTAGCCATAGTCAATGAAGCCCTAGCCGCAGTTTGTGAAGCCCCAGCCGCAGCAAGACAAGGAGAAACCTATCGGCAGCAAGACAAGGAGAAACCTAGCCGCAGCAAGAAGAGCCCTAGCCACAGCAAGAAGGAGCTCTATGATAGCGTGAAGGAGCCTACAAAGAGCAACGTGGAAAACTATGTGACAACATGGTAACTAATGTTGTTCTAGGGCATGGTTTAGGTGTGTTTGGAAGCTGCAGTCACAAGGTTAGTAATCGTTGTAGACAGGGCTAAATATGAAAGTGTTTGGGCGCTGACAAGTGTTGTTAGCTATGCCGATTTTATGAAAAAGACAACATTGTTTTTTGGGACTGTTAGTCTGTTTGGGTGTAGCAGTTGTGTTAGGGAGATAAGTAAAAGCGTTGGGCTTGAAATTGCCCCAAAGGGGCAGCGTGAAGGGCAGCATCCCATTGAGGACAACCACAGCCATTAGGAGCAATTATGGCCAGTTTGATGGGTTGTTAGTGACTGTGGTTAGTACCCTAACCAGTCCCAGAATTGCAGCATTGCAGCAAGTTCAAGTGTTGACATTTCTATAGGCTAAAATGTTGATGCGTTAATAATGAATGGACACTATCTGGGATACGTTTGCTACAAGGGTTGCCATGTGCTAGGCCACAGGCCATAGCACCATAGCAAGGGCTGCTAAGGGCAGTCAAGGATGTGCCACAGTTTCATAGGGAGGACTTATTCAAGTGCCTTAACCAAAATCTATACAGTCAAGGAAGCTTAGGGCTGCTGCTAGTGCCCAAATCCGATCAGCTATCTACTACAGAATGAAATCAGATTTATGAGCAGTGTTTGGGCTAATTGTATTTACAGTTACAAGCCAAAGTTGCCTAGGTTTGATCAAGCTACCTAGAGGTAGAATTCTGCCATGTTTGACCAGCATTGTCTTCTCTAGTCAAGGCCTTATTGCTGCTGTTATAAATATCAGTTTTATATATTTGTACTATCTCTCTCTCTGCTGAACTATTGAAGAATATAAGAGGAATTGATCAAGGGTTTGTTGGCATTATGACTCAAGTTTGGCACTATGGCATAGGTGTTGTCCTTGATGGCAACTCACTCAAATGGCAGATCACAACTCAGGCACTCAGAATGGAAAAAAATAAGGTATACGCAGGTTCCTTTCAGCAAAGTCGCGTATACACGCAGTATCACCGATCAAAAGGCGCGTATGCGTATGCACGCACTTTCATGCAAAGAAAAGCGCGTACATGTGGGAAAATTTATGTTTGGTCCATGGTATTTAGTCCGACATATTTGAACCTATGGTTTTGATCCTTGGTATTGCATCCAAAGTGTTGAACCCAAGTATTGGGTCCCTAGTATTGGTTTTCAATGGTTTTGGACCATGGTTTGAGTAAGGCCTAAGACTATAAAAAGGGAAGGAGATCATTAGGCAAAGTGCATTGACTAAAGTGTTGAATATCTGAAGAGGAGCAAGATTTGGAAAATTGGTGATTGGTTTATGTTGCATTGCAAGACCTGAACCAAGGAGGAACCTGAGCGCTAAAAGATGGATAAGTTCTATTGATGGATCAAGATTTTAAGGCTTGAATAGTAGTATCATTGTGTGATTCTTGATCTGTTATAATTGGCGCATGATTAGATTTATCTGGGTATAATTGATGTCTGATTAAGTGAAAAGCGGTAAGTTATCTTTATAGATCTGTACGCAGGTTCGGCACATCAGAGGCCCGTATACACGCAGGTTCAACGAGAGAAGATAGCGTATACGCAAGTTGGTCTTGAGACAGATGCGTATGTACACAGGTTTCTCATTTTGAAGTAGCATACGTCTCATGAAATATGCTTTAGCTGCTTTTGTTTATTGTTGCAGTGTTATGGGTTCAGAATTGGTGTGTGGTTACTATTACTGTTTTCTAGTTACAACATTCTGAGAAGTGTTTGGTTGATTCTATATTGGATTGTACAAAGGAGATTGATTGATGCAGATACACTTGATGTTTGACTGATGATATTCATGGATCCAGTCTGAAAATTTATGAAACGTGGTCCCTGGAAAAAAGAAGAAAGTTGTAGCCTTCTGTAGGTCAGCACCTACGTACTAGTACCTCAGCTAATACAAGAGCTAAGGGGGGTTGTAGCTCCCTTCCAAGAGAAGCTAGAGAACGAGAGAAGGTTGTAGCCTTATGCAAGTTGCAGCGTGCGTACTGGTATAAGACTGCACCAGTACAGAATCATTGTAAAAAGAAGTTTCTAATTGAAAGAAGATAGAGACAAATTGCAGCAGGTGGTTTTCACCCACATTGGGTTTCCACCTTATATCTTGTGTTCTTGTGTGTGACTGTCTACATTATTTTTCTGTTCCTCGTTAATGTTTATATGGTTCTGACATCAGCATCTGAAGAATAATTAAATTATAAGTTATACGCTAGTTTCCTTAACTGAAGTTGAGTATATATGCTGGTTTCACTAACCTAAGTAGCGTATGCAAATCTATGTATGAATTAAAAAATAATTGACCTGATAATACTGATTCCCCCCCCCCCCCTCTCAATATTTTTTCCAACAGGGTTTCCCCACATTGGGGTTTTTCCCTGGCTGGTGCCATATCTTGTGTCCTCTTGTCTTGGCTTGTCTTCTATTGTTTATGTTTAAGTTCTATCTGCATTTTACTATCATGCTAATGTGATTGCTAAACTGAACATTAATATTGGGCTAACAAGAAAATTGAAGTAAATTGCTCTTAAACATAGAACATACCTAAAATTAACACCCTGTCCCCCCCTAAATTTCCCTAAAATTTGAGGGTACTCCCACATGTCCCCCTTGTGCGTCTCCCCGCATCCGCGTCTCCCCGTCCCAGAGTCTTGGTGGAACATTGTGATTAAGTAATATTACCTTTATAAGATAAGAAGAAAGCTGCTCTCTCTTGAATTCATGAGAATGTGTGTGTTTATAAGGTGAACTATCAATTTAGAAATCAAATCTCACTACTGAGCCAATGTTAAGCATTACAACCCAACTATGCTACACAATGCAAACTTTATAAAGTCATAGTAATAAAGAAATCATGATTGAAATTTGGTACCGGAGGACAGGTGGTTCCCTAAGGCTTTGATCTTTGGCCTAGGGAAAAGTGTCCAAAAGAATATAATTTTTCTCCTAAAGTGACTTTATAATTTTTATAAAATCAAATCTAATTTAAAAGTGACTTTAAGTGATAAAGTTACTAAAGTCTAATTTTAAAGTGACATTAATAAAGTCAATGTAAAATTAGAAAGAAAAAGTGACTTTGGAAATAAATGACTAAGTGGGTCTTTATTAAAGTGGGGTGAATTAAAAAATAGAAAGTGAGATTTAAATGAGCATTTAATCTCAGCCCTAGATCTCAATCTATTTCAGCCATTGGATTTAAGGATTCCTCAAAAGTCACTTAGGGTTATATTAAAGGAGGGAAAGGAGGAAAAGGTCATTCATTCTTTCATGAGCAGATTGAGAGAAGGAGAGCAAGAGAGTAAGGGAGATTTCTGGACAAGGAGGAGAAGGAGACAGCAGCTTGGCACACATTCCAAGGCAGCAATTTAGCAAGTCCGTACAGCTGAGTTAGCACACAGTGAAAGGCAGATATTGGGCACAATTTTCTAGAAATCCATACAGCAAGTGCACAGAAATCGAGGAGCAGAAATCTATACAGCAAGTGGATGTACCTTGGCACGCATTTCTAGGCAGAATCATATAGCTATATTGTTATTTTTCTACACAGAGATCGAGGAAACCGTACAGCAGCATTTATGGCAGCTTACACGCTTTTCTAGGCAGTCCGTACAACAACATTTAACGCTGAAATTTGGGCACAAAAATCGAGGAGGCCATACAACATTTATTGTTGTTCTGTTTTGCTGTTTGCAAGTTTTTCCAGTTGGTTGTGAGGTACGGAAAACGAGATAAGTTGTAAAAGTTTGCTTGCTGATTTTTTGCTGAATATTTCTCTCACTGTAAAAAGCATTTTCCAGAAATAAGGAGCTTTCGAACTGGTTTTCCCCAAGAGTTGTAGGGGGTTTTTCCAGGGTCACCTTGACCAAAAATCACTGTGTTTAAATGTATTGAATGGCTGTTTGTATGTGCTGATTTTTATTTTTGCATTTTCCAGCATTCTGTAATATTTCCAAAATTTGTGTTTTCAGCAAAATTTATTTTCCAGTTGTTGAATGTATGGATATGGGAAAGGGCATTTAACTATTTTGGAGAAATAAGGTGAAACTGAAAACTGGGGTGGGAAATGAGAAATTTTTACATGGTATCAGAGGTTGAGTGTTGAAGTGTAGTTTGGGACAGCGAGGAGAAAAATTACAGCCTGCTAATTTTTCACTCAGAAAATTCCAGCGAGCTGATTTTTCACAAACAGCAATTTTATCCTTACTACAGCAGTGCTATTTTTCAGTTTTAGGACAGCAGGATGTCATTGGGATTGAGGGTGGAGGATAGGTTGGATGGGCATAACAATTACAGCGTTTGAAATGAGAGAATGCAGAGTATCTTTGAGGAGGCAGAAGTCTGGGACATTATGGTGCATACCACACAGAACCCTGTTGTTGTGCCTATACTGATGCTACTCAGTTGGCTGATTATAATAAAAAGAACAAGGGTAAGAGATTGATTCTAGATGAAGTCAAAGACCATTGCATTCCTCGTGTGAGAGGAAAGAGAAATGCCCATGAGATGTGGACAGCATTGTCCAATCTCTACCAGAGTACCAATGAGAACCGGAAAATGGTCCTGAAGGAGCTGAAGACCATTAAGATGGGTAATGATAGCGCAGTTGGATATCTCACAAAAATTACTAATGTGAGAGATGAGTTGGCAGCAGCTGGAGAGGTCATTCCACCCACTGAGTTGGTGCGGATTGCAGTGAATGGCCTCCCCCGTTCATGGATGAACTTTGCTAATGGGGTTTGTGCACGTGAGACCCTTCCACATGGGAGAGGTTTTGGGATGATTGCATTCAGACAGAGATCAGGAAAGGTCAGCTTGGGGCAGCCAAGCCAGTTGAGCAGGATGAGGATGTAGCACTATTGGCAGGAGGCAAGAAAGGCAAAGGGAAGAAGCAGGCTTCCACAAGCAATGGTGGGGGCAAAGGCAAAGGCAAAGGTAAACAGAGTAACACACAGAAGGACTATTCCAAGGTGAAGTGTTGGACTTGTCAAAAGATGGTACAATATGCAGTTGTGTGTTCGGAGTAGAAGAAGAAGAAGAAGGGGAAGAACCAGAGTGTGGCAGCTTCAGCAGAGGTTGAGGACTTTGCAGATCATTTTGACAAGGAGTTTAGGTTCACTGCGTGTGAGTCCTCTAGTGCAGGATCACTTGCCACACAGGTTCAGAGGGAGCATGCTTTTCCCTCGATTAGTGGAGCATCTTCGGGTATCTGGTATGTGGACAGTGGGGCTTCACATCACATGACAAGAGTCCGTGAGTACTTCTCAGAGCTTTTAGAGAGTGGCACTGATATGGAGGTAGTACTCGGTGATGACAGAGTTGTTAGAGCAGTCGGTGTGGTGACACTGACATTTCAGAGGGAGTCCAAACCTCCCTTGAAGGTGTCAAATGTTCTTTATGTGTCAGGGATGAGGAAGAACCTCATATCCGTCTCAACTTTGGAGGACAGAGAATATGAGGTATTGTTCAGGGGAGGACAGGTGTTGATGTATCCCAGAGGCACTCCAGCTGATTCAGCTAGAGTGATAGGTGTACGTCATGCAAAGGTGTACAAGTTTGCATTCCAACCCCTTTTGGCATTGAGCAGAAGTACCGACAACAGAGCTAGCAGTTCTGAGCTGTGTGAGATTTGGCACCGCAGGATGGGGCATATGTATCATGGAGCCTTGAGGACCTTGCGGGAGATCACTACAGGTGTGCCAGATTTCAGTACTGATCATTTTGATACTTGCAAAGGATGTGTGATGGGCAAGTTTGCCAAATCCCCTTTTCCCAGCAGCGACAGCAGAGCGACTGGGATACTTGACTTGATTCATTCCGATGTGAGCAGTCAGATGTCTCATGTTTCCTTGAGTGGATATGAGTACTATGTTTTATTCATTGATGATCACTCCAGGAGGACCTGGATTTATTTCTTGAAGACCAAGAGTGAGGTCTTCAAGCGGTTTCAGGAGTTTAGAGCTCTTGTGGAGACACAGACAGATCGGAAGATCAAGTCCCTGAGGTCGGACAATGGGGGAGAGTACACCCTTGGAGAGTTTGTTGACTATTGTGCAGAGGCAGGCATTAGGAGGGAGTTCATTGTTCCTTACAACCCCTAACAGAACGGGTTTGCGGAGAGGAAGAATAGATCCATCGGAGGGGCTACCAAAGCCATGTTACATGATCAGGGTTGCCATTGTTCTTGTGGGCAGAGGCCTGCAACACAGCTGTTTATTTGCAGAACAGGAGTCTGCATCGTGCCT
Organism: Pinus taeda; assembly: GCA_000404065.3. NCBI lineage: Eukaryota > Viridiplantae > Streptophyta > Pinopsida > Pinales > Pinaceae > Pinus > Pinus taeda. The sequence goes on from APFE030022738.1 coordinate 182,525, forward strand.
TGGGGCACATGACTCCAAAGGAGGCTTTTTCTGGGAAGAAGCCTGATATTGGTCATCTTCGTATCTTTGGGTGCATTACATACTCCTACATACCCAAGGAGAAGAGGACCAAACTAGAACCCATCGCAAAGAAGGGTATCTTTGTGGGCTACAGTGAGACCTCAAAGACCTTTCGAATTTACATTCCTGCACAGAGGAAAGTTGTTGTCAGGCGAGATGTGAAGTTCGAGGAGGACAGGGCCTTTAGGAGGTCACGGGAGTTAGAGTATCTAGATCAGCCAGACCCTCAACAGCAGTTGAGTCATTCGCAGGAATCCAGTGGGCAGGGATCAGGAGGATCCAGAGGTACATCTATGACAATGCCAGGTCCGTCAGTGAGCAGTGGCTCGACGAGCCAGAGGGGTGGTGCTCCGGGCAGAATGCAGAGCAATTCACTAGGGAGCCCACTGATGGACAGTTCACACGGTACCTCAGCTTCTACAGGTTCAAGTGCAGGCAGGAGGACAGCAGACAGGCAGTCAGGAGTTCAAACTCCTGATGGTGATGAGCAGGAGGAGTTTCATTCTCCAATGGGAGAAGTATGCTCAGGGAAGAGGAAGTCCAAGTGGCTTCAGGACACCTTGAGAGATGCCACATATGTTGTTGAGCCCAAGAGGCCAGTCAAAGAGAGTAGACCACCTAAGAGGTTTTGTAGCTATATGGCAATGGCTACCAGCATCCTTGACTCTAAGCCTTCTAGCTATGAGGAGGCAGCTAGCCAGCAGGGCTGGAGAGAGGCCATGCAGGAGGAGTATTCTTCTATCATGAAGAATGATGTTTGGGAGGTGGTGCCGAGGCCTGAGGGCAAATCCATGTACTTCCAGATGGCTTTACAAGGTAAAGCATGTTGCAGATGGCAGCATTGAGAAATTCAAAGTGAGGTTTGTGGCTAGAGGGTTCTCCCAAGTAGAGGGAGTTGATTATGAGGAGACCTTCACTCCCGTGACTCGATATACTTCGATCCGCTCTATTATATCGATAGCAGCAGAGATGGGTTGAAAGATCCACCAGATGGATGTGAAGACTGCATTTCTATGGCTTCATACAGGAGGAGGTGTACATTGAGCACCCACAGGGCTTTGAGGTGCATGGGAAGGAGTCCCATGTGTGCAGACTGAAGAAGGCCCTTTATGGCCTGAAGCAAGCTCCCAGTGCTTGGTACTCCAGGATAGATACATACTTGCAGGGGATGGGTTTCACAAAGAGTGAGGCAGATCCGAACCTTTACTATATTGTGATAGGTGAGGAGCCTCTCATTCTGGTGCTGTATGTGGATGACTCGAACATTATAGGTGCAGAGAGACTCATAGAGCACTGCAAGAGAGATCTTGCGGCGGAGGTTGATGTGATTAACCACATCCAGATCCATATGTTTGTGTGCCTTGTTATCTGCTAAGTTGTACCGAACAGAATCTGAAGACTCGATGGCCCAATGTACAAGGCACTCATCAATTTTTTCAGAAGTCCAGAAGTCAAAAGGCACCTATTGACCCTTTTTCTCTCCTCTCTCTACTTTTTTCTCTCTCAAATTTTGCAAGCCTACACAAAATTGTATTAAATGTTGCTAGTATGATGAACTGTAGTAATAAGTTTAGGCAACTTGGGACTCGATCATCAAGTGAGCTCTGTCACAGGGTTCGTCGAACCTAAAGGTTGAGGTCCGAAATTCGGCGAATTTCAAAAAAAAAATTAAGGGTCGTTTAGGTTCGAGAAGGTTCGGTTAGGTTCGGTTCTTGCTGTGTACATTATTATTATAACGGCATTCATATTGTTATTACCCTAAGGTTTAGTTTCGATAAGGTTCCGTTCCTGCCGCTGTGTCCTAACTTGGACAGTATTCCATATAATCGTCCCAATCTCCCAATGAGCGTGTGCGCGATTTCCGAATCATGGTTCAAATTTTCTTTCTAAAGCGTTGACTGCAGTATCGAAATCATGGTTATAATATATTGCAGACTGCAGTATCAAAATCTGCGTACATACATTATAATGTGTTAAAAGCATTATATTTTTACGCGTCAACATTATTAGGCTCCGAACACTCCTCATTCCACCCTGGGTCCTGTGGGTCCTGCCGGTTTGTCGGCAGTCGAGTGAAATTAACGGTGGAGTTTAAATTCGATGCAAATGTGTCTTGGCATTTGAATTTATGGTTTTCTCCCACCGCCATACAAAGAAAAATCCATCCTGGGAACCCAGTATTGTTGAACCCTAAACCCATATTTCTATTTCTGTTTTTGTTGAACCCATCCGTTAATAGAAAGGAATGGAAAAGTAACTGAGTGAACTTATACATGTTGCTTCTTGGGCTTACAATGGGCTAATGTATATTTATTATTATTATAATAATAAAGCTAAGTGAACATAATTTAAAAATTATATATTTTACGAGATTATTTTTAATATATTTTAAATTTATATTACATTAACGGGTATTGTTATTTTAAATATTATAAAATAATATAATTTATATTTATGGAAAATTATAAATTTATTGATATAGTATATGATAAAAATTATAAATATATATTAATTATAAATGAATATAAAAGATTTATGTAATTTTAATTATTATATATATTTTTAAAATTATATACATGAACGAACCTAATGGTGAACCTCATTCGAACCTCATCAAAAAATTCGAACTCGAATCGAACTTAATTGTAATCGAATTCGAATTCGAACCCGAACCATGTGACATTGCAAGTGAGTACACTCTAGAGTGTTTTTTTCACTTAACTAATTATTCTCACTTTTCAACCATGAGTTGATAACTAGCTATTTAAATTTTAAACATTCTAATTGATTGATTTTTTCACATCTATCCTGAGGATGAACACATTAGATGATTCAAAACATCGACCAGCAACCTATGACATGATTAATCCGAAATACATTATCAAAAATTAGCTAAATTTTTCACTCACACACCTCCAACGTTGGAGTGTGGGTTGATCATTGAGCCTTGGGTCCGTCATAATGCCTAAAGTCGATGAATATTACCATACACCTCCAAAGCTGGAATGCGGGTTGATAATTGAGCCTTGCATCCATCATAATGCCTAAAGTCGATGAATATTACCATACTAGTAGATATCTAAAGCGTCACAAAGTTTGATTTTTTTATAGGATTTTTTAATTTATCAAAAATTCCACCAAGATGGGATTTTTAATTAAATTCTTTGTAAAATTGTAAATAGGCGAGCCTAGAAGATGTTGGGTGCATACAAGTACTTAAAAATCATGCTCTCCATCCCAACATTCTTCCAAGGGACCTCACAAGGGTCGAGTTCACTAGTAGCTGATAGGTTCGAATTGCCTTGTCAACTGGACAAAATCTCCTAAAATCCACATAGATTTGGAAGGCTAAGTTAAGGTTAAACACTTCAGTGATTATTGGAGTTTATCTCCACTCTCAATTTCACTCCAAACTCCACGTAGCAACAGACAGATGGCACTCCAGTTATGCTCCAGCACTAGCAATCCTCCAAGGGTTCACACGCATGCCCAAGTTCAAAACGTCGACCAGCAACCTATGATGTGATTAATCAAAAATTATCAAAAATTAGCTAAATTTTTCACTCACACACCTCCAAAGCTGGAGTGCGGGTTGATAACTTGATCATTGAGCCTTGGGTCCGTCATAATGCCTAAAGTCGATGAATATTACCATACTAGTAGATATCTAAAGCATTGCAAAATTTGACTTTTTTATAGGATTTTTTAATTTATTAAAAATTCCACCAGGACGGGATTTTTAATTAAATTCTTTGTAAAATTGTAAATAGGTGTGCCTAGAAGATGTTGGGTGCATACAAGTACTTAAAAATCATGCTCTCCATCCCAACATTCTTCTAAGGGGCCTCACAAGGGTCTAGTTCACTAGTAGTTGATAGGCTCAAATTGCCTTGTCAACTGGCCAAAATCTCCTAAAATCCACACAGATTTGGAAGGCTGAGTTAAGGTGTTAGGGTCCCACCCTAACCCCCTTATTTATGTAATGGGATCACGTCATAATAAAGAGTCAATAAAGCCCATATTAATAATTGTAAGTGGTTAACCCGCTATTTATTACGGGACCACAGTTAATTGCAAATGGGCCTAGTATTAGGTAGATGGTATTAATAAAACCCATGGTGTTGATCCATGGTATTACATGTATGAGTCATATATAAAGGATAGAGACTCCCTGCAAGGAGCATCGTGTTTTATTTTGGAATCGAGCTCTGCTCTATTGGAGGTTGCCCCCTCGAAGAGGCCAGTGAACATTGCTTTCTGAATCATAAAATATTTGTTGTTGACTCTCACTATTCTATGTTCTGGGTATTTTTCTTCGCATATTCTGTATTTGGGTATCTTTTGCAGGTTAAAAGCATAACAAGTGGTATCAGAGCTCTTTCCAAGGCCGGTGGGATCTCCATTTTTTAGCAAAAAAAAATTTGGCTAGAAACGTGTTCCGGCGTCTTTAAACCACGGGATCTGTCGTTGAGCGCATAAACCTGCGGATTTGGGGAGG
>APFE030022738.1:190534-225228 GCA_000404065.3 Pinus taeda
AGATGCACCTTGGGACCCAGCCACTATTCTTCAGCAGTTTCCGCAGCTTCAGCCTTGAGGACAAGGCTATTCTTAAGGGGGAGGGCATGTTAGGGTCCCACCCAAACCCCCTTATTTATGTAGTGGGATCAAGTCATAATAAAGAGTCAATAAAGCCCATATTAATAATTGTAAGTGGTTAACCCATTATTTATTACGGGACCACAGTTAGTTGCAAATGGGCCTAGTATTAGGTAGATGGTATTAATAAAACCCATGGTATTACATGTATGAGTCATATATAAAGGATAGAGACTCCCTGCAAGGAGCATCGTGTCTTATTTTGGAATCGAGCTCTGCTCTATTGGAGGTTGCCCCCTCGAAGAGGCCAGTGAACATTGCTTTCTGAATAATAAAATATTTGCTGTTGACTCTCACTATTCTATGTTCTGGGTATTCTTCTTCGCATATTCTGTATTTGGGTATCTTTTGCAGGTTAAAAGCATAACATAAGGTTAAACACTTGAGTGATTATTGGAGTTTATCTCCACTCTCAATTTCACTCCAAACTCCACATAGCAACAGACAGATGACACTCCAGTTATGCTCCAATGCTAGCAGTCCTCCAAGGGTTCACACAGCAGTCAAACATCAGTCTTGAGGTGGCAGTTAGTTGAGTTGGCAAGCAAAGTTTTGAGGGAGCTTGTCTCCCATGCACTTCACATCCACACTTGGCCAGCAGTTAAACCAGGACGAAGATCTCAAAGGAATGTGCAAGCCAGCAAGGGAAACTTGTCCTCTTTGGAATCTCCACCAGTGCTGCCACTTGGAAACTCAATTCACATTGGGATTATCATCATTTCACATTGGGATTTCCTCCCAATTTTGTATAAAGAGACCCATTGGGCTCTATCATAGATATGGTTGAAAATCTTATGCCCGGGAAAATAATGTTGGAATTTGTACTCTATTATTCTCTAATACAATCAAAGACTTTGGAGGTCAGAAAGTGCTTTGTCTTGCTTGGTGATGGAGGTAACTTCTTGATGTTTTGATTTGCTTCATATCTTGTAAGCTTATATCCCTGGAGGGATATTGTTATCTCAGGGAAGTGATTAGTAAGTATTTACTTTTCATTTGACAGACTTTGCATTTGATCTAATCATTGTGGGTACTTGTGAATAGCTCACCTTGATCCTTTTCTCTTGCAAAGTCTCCAGCTATTGCTAACAAGCATGTGGAGGAGTTTTGGCATGTACTTGCAGGTTCTCTAATATACAAGAAGACCAGGAGTATTCATTTGAACCACTTCCAAAGGGCTGCCACATTTTGATCTTAGAGGAATATTCAAGAGGGCTCCACTAACCCCTATTTGGCTTTATTCCATCAAATGAATTTCATGAACAATGGATCATACAACCCATTGGATCCATCTAGTTGTACAAAATATATAGTCATTCTGCATCCGTACAAGAGGGTTGTATGGCAGCCATACAATCCATATTGTGTAGAGCCATGCAGTGCATACAACATAGCTATATCACTATACAGCATGGTCATATAACAATTCTCTACTTCCTAGCACAATGCACCCTCTCAAGCAGGTTGTACAGCTCAAGTTCAGAGTGATTTTGGTAATCGTGTATGTGCTTGGTTCTGGTAGCTTGTGGAGGCTTCCCTGTAAAGTTTTTCGAAGGAAAGAAGAGTTGATTTTAAAAGAGGAATTACCTATATATGTGTGAAATTGTTGTTATATTTCTGTTATTTAATTTCCGACTATTATCTGACTAAAGTTATATTCTTAAATTTATTTTTGCATTAATTAAATTCAACAATTACTTGTCTAATTGAGATCATAAGGACTTTAGTCACCTAGGCCTGGAATTTTCACATGGGATGAGAGTTATTTCTCTGATTGAAATTCTCAAGGATTTGCAGCAATAAATTAATTGCAAGGAAGGAGGACCAACAATTAAAGGGTTTCAAAACTATTTTTCAGATTTGGGAGTTTGTGCAATGGATCTCAAAGTGGCATCAGGGAACCTCGAATTTGGGGATAGATTGGATGGTGCCTTCAATTTTAGATGGAAGGTGAGGGTTACGCTCTTACTAGAAAAGAATGATGTCTAGGTTATTGTCAAGGATGTTGAGACTCCACCTAGAGATCCACAACAGTTGGCAGCCCACAATAAGAAGGAAGTGAAGGCCAAGTGGATGATCTTGGATTCTACAAATATCATCTAATCCCTCATATATCTAAGAAGAAGATGACAAAAAAGATGTGTTAATGTCCTTGTTAGTCTCTAGCAAAGTGAAGACATAAACGGAAAGATGATATTGTAGAAACATAGAGATGACCAAATTAAACACAGTGAATGGGGTTACCTTACGAAGGTCACACAGATTCATGGTCACCTCACCACAGTTGGAGAGAAGGTTACAGAAGCAAAACCAGTGAGCATGGCACTAAATGGATTTCCAACTTCATGAAAACCATTTGTCCAAGGTATTTGCACTCAAGAGAACCTCCCTAACTTTTAAGAGGCTCTGGAATTACTATATCTAGGAGAGAACTAGGATGGAGTCAAAGGCCAACAAGAAGGGTGGTGATGAGAACCTAGATCTATTTGGATGGTCAAATAAAGATAGAGGTAGAGGACTCAGCAAGAGTATGGAAAAGGGGGAGGAATCAAACTTACAACCAAGAGAGAATGACTCGAGTAAAATTAAGTGCTTTGCTTGACATGAGCACGGTCATTATGCATCACAATGTCTAGAGAAGAAGGGTAAAAGGAAGCAACAACAGAAACAGGTAGCAAATTTCTGAAAAAAATCAGATGAACAAGTTTGCTGCCAAGTTCGAGAAGCATTTCTCAATGATATCTAGCCTCTCTACCAGCACAATTCCAAGGGATGCGTGATATGTGGAAAATGGGGCATCTTGACATAAGACGTCAATCCAACATGGTGATGATGCCAAGCACCTAGTAGCGAGAGTTGGTATTATTCCCTTCCAACTCCAATTAGGTAATTCTTTATATTTTGATAATGTCTTGTTTGTTCCAAGTCTCAGGAAAATGTTGCATCCAAGAAGTCCCGTAAGCTTATTCCTATGATGGAGAATTAGGAGGAAGCTCCAAAGGTTGAGTGAAAGCCACCAATGATTTCCAAAGTAGGACAACAACCTTCAAGGGAAAAGGGGCAGAAAGTAGCCCCTTCTAATTTTTTCAAAAGAACTCATTAGTTCACTTAGACGTTGAGGGATGCTCAAAGAGGCTCTTAGGAGCACATTTAGAGAGAGCATACCTCCAAAGAGGTTCCCCAACTACATAGCATTAATGAGTACCAATCTAGATTTTGTGCCTTCTAGCTTTCAAGAGGTAGCAAACCAACAGGAATAAGCCTCCATCATGAAGAATGATGATTGGGACATAGTGCTAAGACTAGAGGAGAAGTCATTTGTGACTTCTAGGTGGCTTTGCAAGATTAAGCATGCTACAAATGGTAGCATTAAGAAACTCAAAGAAAGGTTTGTCGAGAGAGGGTTCCCCTAGAGAGGAGTTGACTACGAGACAACATTTGCTCCAGTCACCAAGTAAACTTCCATTAGAGCACTTATTTCCTTGGTTTCTTTTATGGCATGGAGGATACGTTAGACGAATGTGAAGACAACTTTCCTTAATAAGCTCATTGAGGAAGAAGTGTACATAACCCAATCTCATGGCTTTGAGGTAAAGGTAAATGGTAAGCGTGCAAGCCTAAGAACAACATGCATTGACTCACGCAAGCACCAAGAGCATGGTATTCCATGAACAACGTACATCTACACAATATGGACATCACTAAAAGCAAAGCATATTCTAACTTAATTATATATTTGTTCCGACTAATCTACTCTTTTTGGCGTTGTATGTAGATGACTTGTTTAAAACAAGTATAGAGAAGCTCATTGCAAGGTGCAATGTAAACATGCCAACTGAGTTCACGATAAAGGGCATCAACATGATGTATTACTTCTTGGGGTTTGAGGTTTAGCAAAGACCAAGGGAGATTTCCCTTGGACAAAGTAAGTATGCAATTAAGATCCTAAAGAGGTTTTGGATGGAGGACTATAAACTTATGGCCACACCCATGATCACTACTCTATAGAAGGTGACAAACTCATATTCAAAATTAGTGGATCCAATGGTGTATAGGTAGCTAATAGATTTTTTTAAGTATTTGGTCAACACCAAGCCAGATATATGTTCTGCAGTGAACACATTGAAACAATTCATAGTGGAGCCAAGGCAAGAGCATTGGGTAGCAGCAAAACATATGGATATGCATTTGAGAGGGACAATGGAGTATGGTCTAAGATAGGGGCATGGTGAAGTATGATCTAAAATATCTTGGAGATGGTGAAGTGAAGTTATCGAGTTATTCAAACTCAAATTGAACAAGTGATGCAACAAATAGGAAGAGCACATCAAGGTGTTATGTTAGGTAACAGGTTGGGATCAACAATAATATCATGGTTCAGTAAGAAACAGATTTCCACAACACTTAGCTCAATAAATGCAAAATACATGGCCGCTAGTATTGCTAGTTGTGAGGCCACAAATACTTGCAAGATTGTTTGATAAGGAGTTGGAACCTACAGCCATTCACTATGATAATCAAAGTTGTATCAAACTCTCCAAGGAAAAAGTGTTTCATGACAAGTCCAAGCATAGAGAGATCTGATATCACTTCATACAAGATGAAGTATAGAAGGTAGCAATGACACTCTAGTATATTCCCATGAATCAGCAAAAAACTAATATGTTGACCATGCCCAATTGGGTTTCTCTCAGATGGTTAAGAGGAATGATCGTTATTCTCCCATCCAAGTTCAATTCGTGCAAGTGACATGTTGAGCTCATATCTAGTATATTGTTGTAATTTCTTTGAGTCTTGTTGTTTTATGGCCTTGAGCTCTAACAAATATCTTACCCTCGCCTATGGCCTAGGGGGAGGGGTGCTTAATTACATGGGAAAAAAATAACATTTGACCTAGCCCTTAGCAAGATAAAAGTTTGATACATTCAGAGACAAAGTTGAATTGGTGCAAAATGCCCCCCTCTCTAAGAGGGAGTGTTAAGAATTATAGCTCAAATAGGAACGTCCACACAAATTCAATGTGAATGTGTGAGAAATAGTTCGAGACATTTTTGAAAAGTAATTCTATTTTGTAATTCACTTTACTAAAAAGATGGAAGTTTGAAATTTAGTTGTTAAGTCTAAATATGTGCAACTCAGGCATGCACAGCATGGATTAGCAGTAAATTCAAAAATATAATAGGGTTTTGGTCTTGGAGATGGTGAAGGGAAATTGTCGAGTTATTCAAACTCAAATTGAACAAGTGATGTAACAAGTAGGAAAAGCACATCAAGGTGTTATGTTACCGTAGGATCAACAATAGTATCATTGTTCAGCAAGAAGCAAACTTTTGCAACACTTAGCTCAATAAATGCAAAATACATGGCTGCTACTATTGCTAGTTGTGAGGCCACAGATAATTGCAAGATTCTTGTTTGCAAATTTTTGTAGTGATTTGAATTTGAGTAATAGGTTTCCAGAGATTTACCCACAGTATTCATTTTTACTTGACGTTTCAAGTCCAAACCAAGACCCATCATCAAGGGAAATATCAGAAATATTGATATTTCTCTTGATGATGGGTCCTGGTTTGGACTTGAAACATCCAGTAAAAATGAATATTGTGGGTAAATCTCCAGAAACATATTCCTCAATCGCAAGATTGCTTGATAAGGAGTTGGAACCTAAGCCATTCACTGTGATAATCAAAGTTGTATCAAAAGTCTCCAAAAATAAAGTGTTTCATGACAAGTCCAAGTATATAGAGATCAGATATCACTTCATACGAGATAGAGTATAGAAGTCAACAATGACACTCTAGTATATTCCCACTAATAAACAAGTAACTAATATTTTGACCTTGTCAATTGGGTTTATCTCGAGTGGCTAAGAGAAATGATTGTTATTCTCCCATCCAGGTTCAATCGAAAGGTAATTCTATTTTGTAATTCTCTTTACTAAAAAGATGGAAGTTTGAAATTTAGTTGTTTAAGTCTAAATATGTGCATCTCAAGCATGCATGACGTGGACTAGTAGAATAGGGTTTTGGTCTTGGAGATGGTGAAGTGAAGTTGTCAGGGTATTCAAACTCAAATTGAACAAGTGATGTAACAAATAGGAAGAGCATATCAAGGTGCTATGTTAGCATAGGATCAGCAATATTATCATGGTTCAGCAAGAAGTAGACTTCCATAACACTTAACTCAATAAATGCAAAATACATGGCCTCTAGTATTGCTAATTGTGAGGCCACAGTTAATTGCAAGATTGTTTATTAAGGAGTTGGAACCTACAGCCATTCACTATGATAATCAGAGTTGTATCAAACTCTCCAAGAATAAAGTGTTTCGTGACAAGTCCAAGCATGTAGAGTTTTGATATCACTTCATACGAGATAGAGTATAGAAGGTAGCAATGACAATCTAGTATATTCCCACCAATAAACAAGTAACTACTATTTTGACCTTCTCAATTAGGTCTATAATTGTTATTCTCCCATCCAGGTTCAATTCGTGCAAGTGACATGTTGAGCTCAAATTGAGTATATTGTTGTAATTGCTTTGAGCCTTGTTGTTTTATGGCCTTCAGTGCTAACAAATATCTTACCCTTGCCTACGGGCTAGAGGGTGGGGTGCTCAATTACATGGAAAAAAACTAACATTTGACCAAGCCATTCGCAAGAGAAAACTTTGACACATTCAGAGACAAAATTGAATTGGTGCAAAATTCCATTCGCAAGAGAAAACTTTGACACATTCAGAGACAAAATTGAATTGGTGCAAAATTCCTCCCACACTAAGAGGGAATGTTAAGAATTATAGCTCAAATAGGAATCTCCACACAAGTTCAATGTGAACATGTGAGAAATAGTTCGAGACATTTTTGAAAAGTAATTCTATTTTGTAATTCTTTATTAAAAAGATGGAAGTTTGAAATTTAGTTGTAAAAAAGTGCATCCCATGCATGCAAAACTTGGACTAGGAGTAAACTAAAAAATAGATTAGGGTTTTGGTCTTAGCTAAAAGTACAAAGATAGGTCGAGATAGAGGTTTTAACTTTTCACACATAGTTAAGCAAATGAATATTTGAAGAAGTTGAGAGAGACGGAGAGAGAGCTTAGGTGGCCAAGAAAGAGGTGTTTTTGAGCAGCGAGCATGCTGTATTTTCTCAAGAGTACCATACAAGGTGTATAATACAAAAAAAGTTGTATAGATTCATAGAGTTGCACAGATATGTACAGTTGTAGAGTCATACATAATCTGTACAACAAGGGCATAAGGCAATTGTACAACCTATACAACACAATCATATCACCATATAGACTTTCCAAAAAACCATACCTTTCAATCCAATCGTACAACTAAAGTTCAAGGTGATTTTAATAACCTTGCAGCTATTTAGTTTTGGTAGATTTTGGAGGTTTCCTTGTAAATTTTTCAAAGGAACCAAAAGCTGCTTTTGAAGGCCAAATTACTTGTGTATGTGTATAATTATTTTTATGCTTTCATTATTTAATTTCAAGCTATAGTGTGATTGATGTTCATGCTTTCATTATTTAATTTCAAGCTATTCAGTGATTGATGCTACTACCAAAATTTATTTATGCAAATTGAATTCAACAATTACTTTTCTAATTTAGATCATAAGGACTTTAGTCACCTAGGCTTGGATTTTTCACATAGTTCAACTACCCAATTTGGACTTATACAACAAAAAATGGTCATTGTGCTTAGCATCAATTTATTTTCATATTTTGATATAAAACAAATGAATAGTTCCATTAACCAAATTGGACTTCAAACTAATAGCAATAGAATTTTTTTTGCACAATATTCATGGCATTATCCATATGCTTCTGGGAATACTAAGAATTCAAATTGTATTGTCAACAAGTGTTTCTTACGAGGAATTTTAACATTATCAAAGAAATTGTTATAATTTTTGTATTCTACAATATTGCCTAGCAGCTTAGTCCATCATTGGGGTACTTGTTCCTCAAGCTCCAATATGCTAAGGAACTTTGGAAGAGAACATAATAGTTTGCCAAGTAATGAGCACAGGAACACTAGGAATGTTGCCAAAGATCACAACACAGTTCTCTGACAAAAATGGAGCATTTTGAGAAATACTCCTTCATTAGTGAGGGAATTTTCGGGTGTTCCTACAGTGTAATGGTCCGGATTAGATCATTATATTATTTGTCATCTATCTTGACGTTTTCTGAGTGGAAAAATTTGGAGGAATCAAAACGCATGGTCATTTTAACGGTGGATCATGTTACTGCTCAAACTAGCAAGGGTTCTAGGAGGGGATCCTATAGAGCAACTACTAGGTCAAGGGCAATAATGGAGCAATAGCCCACTGTCACCTGAGCTAAGGCTCCCAACTCTTCACGGACTTTCATTGAAGGGAGGAGACCCAATATAAGGGAAATCCCTCGATGAATAGATCAATAAGAGGATGAGGAGTGATTCCTAAAGCATATTCACAAGAGAGACTCAATTATATGGTTTTTTTGCTCTGGAAGCAAGGTGATATGCTCTCTAGGAAGGGCCAAGAGGATTCTTGAGGCTAGGGTTTGGGAACATATCTTGTAAAGATGATCCTTAGACCTAGAAATCCTTATGGAGAATTGATCTTTATCTTTGTGGAATTGGAGTTGTAGGGTTGCGAGACCACATAAGAACTAGTGGACCTAGAATTAGGTCAAGGATATGGATTTGATCAACCAAGGAGGGGCTTGACCTAATTATGGAAGAGAAGAGGATCAATGGACAATTTTTCTTTTGAGGATTGAATGCAATGATCCAAATGAGTACACTAGCCAAGGGAAACTTAGGGCAAGAAATGGTCCTCAAGCTAGGGCTTGCTATATCTCAAGATTCCACCATCAGAATTTCTTAAAATTTGGAGAGCCTCTAGAGAAAACCCTAGCATAGTTATGAACAAGAGCTCGAGCTTTTTTTATTGCTAAAACGGGAGAAAAATCATGCCCTAGGTGCCCCCTATGGTGGCTAGGCCTAGAAAGAGAGAAAGGGGGCAAGAAAGATAAGCGTTTAGGTGACCACCAGTGGATGGATTAGTGCCTTGCCTTTGGGAGAGATGGAGTCAAGGAGAATTTATTGTTTGGAAAGGATTTACCAATCAAGGAGGCCTTCAAGCAACTTCGCATGGCATTAGGGCATGAGAGCAGCTACTTAAGGTCTTTATACTTCGATATGCAATAATCGATGACTTATCAAAGATGTATTTAGCAAAAATAATCTCTAAGAACATTCACCCATTCATACATGGCCCATGCAATGATGCAACGCTACAAAAGATGAAAAATTTCACAATTTCACATAGAAAAGTAGTAAATTTCAGACTTATATACCGAAAATCCCAACAACATTCATGTTTCAAAGTAAATAACATGAAAAAGATTACTTACATGTACAAACTAGTATATCCAATCATCAAATTATGCCAATAATGAAGCTCCAAGACAAGAGAAATAGATCCAAACATCAAAATTCATTCATGCAATCCAAACTCGTCCTCCAAAACGGAATGCGAAATTCTCACAAGAGCTAATAACCCAATCCAAGTGATGATGATGAAAATGAATCACCTCACTTGTATTTATACAATCACTAACAAGTTTGATTCGCCTAATTTGGCCTAATTGGGCCCCAAATAATAAAATAATGTGCAATAATAACATCCCTTGGTGACAAGCCCACCAAGATAGCACAATAACATAAGAATAAGCCTCTCAAGAGGGTAGAATGAACAATAAATGAGTCATTGGGCCTTTGAGGAGGCCTAATGAAGTCCAGAGTGTGCCATGATGTGAAAATGGTCCTCAATCATAGTGGACAAGGGGTTGGACCCTTGGTTTTCAAGCAAATCCATGTGGTACCCCAAATTGGGTGTGAGGGACACAAGGACATCCTCATGGGTCTACAAGTGGATCGAAAATGCCTGTAAACCATCCGTAAGGGCCAAGATGATAACATAAGCCCTTTGTAGTGAGACATACCACCCTCATTCGGACCCTGGAACATCTGCCACGTTATAGGGTGTGAGTGTGGAGCCTGCTAGGCATGGTGAACCAGGTGCATCATCCTTATCCAACAGGTGGAGCACGAGCAATCAATGAGTGGTGTTAAGGATCCATGAAATAATGTCTGCTATGGTGGAAGCCCATGGCTCTCAACCACTCACCCTACAAGTGCTAATGTGGCCCTCTGGAGGCTTAGGACCCCGTATAGGGAAACCAAGCCCCAAATGGAGACCCGCCTATAATCCTGCATAAGATCCAATGAATCCCCTTGCCCTCCAATACAACAAATCATTAGAATAATTAAGTAAAAGATCTTACAAGTCATGGAATCAATGGGGCATTTCATGGTGGCATGCCCTTCCATAGTGGGCTTTAGCATGCACAAGTGTCTCCAAACTCAATAGAAAAGTTAATTAAGGACCCTATTAGGTGGTTTCAACATTTAAAGGGGGTGGCATGTCCATGATACATCCTTCAAGTAGTAGGTGGCAAATGATATAATAATGGAACGGAGTGGGGATAAAGGGAATCATCCAGACCACATGTCATGGTACAAGGGTAGCTACAATAAGGGAAGCCTAGACCTAAGTATATGAGTGTAGTAGGGAGCAAATTGTGGTACATGAGTTACCCCGGCCTTTGTTTTTCCACCCTTCTTCATATGCCTTTTGCTTTTGATTGACTTTTTTTCATAACTACTCGGGGCTCTAGGAGATGAGAGCATCTTGTGTAATATGTAGTAGTGGATACCCGCTTAAGGTAAGGCAGTTCATCACCCACTAGAAGTTGGGACAATCATGGGTTCCTTAATGATGGAGAGGGTTCATCTAGAGCCCATAGGAACCAGGGTGATGGCCATGGATAAGGGGTAGAGCTCATGTTTGGCTTTTGCCCACATGCTAAATTTGTATGTCCTGACCATCTTTTGCGTTTTGTGGTACATTTCCTGTTGAGAGTGGCCAAATTATGCTTTTTCTTTTCTTTTTAGTTGCATCAACCTTCGGGCATCGTTCCAGGCCCAACCCAAGGTGTGGACGAGGGGAGGGGGAGGCTAACCCTATTTGAACCCGGATGGGAAAAGAGATGAATGGGACTATAATGAGTGAAAGGGAGTGATGTATACGGTGTCAGGAAGCGGACTATAAACCAAAATTGTGATTTCCCATGCAATGCCAACCCTAAAGCTAATGGCCAATAAAGGAGATCCCACGGGACTAAGATAGAAGGATAACCATGAAATCAAGAAGTGGAGGCAAGAGTACGAACCTAGCCCACTCTTTCCACCGAATCCCCCCACCAATCCATGCCCAAAAGAGCCCATGACAAGTAAAGAAAATTACTCAACTATACCAATGAAAAGCCATACCTTCAAGGCCGGGAGGCCCACCTTCAAACATACGGATCATAACAAATGGGTGAGGGACCACATGGTTGGCTCAGGTGGTGGAGATAATGGCACATCGAGCTATCTGGTGGTTGCAAGGGGTTGTTGGCTATCGGCTAAAAACTATCTAGGAGAAAAAAATTCTCCTACATACACTACCCACAGGTGGTGGGTAACATTTAGCTCCAACTGGGACATGAGCTCTCACAGAGGTGCATAACACTACTCGAATAGGAGGTCATGAGAACACCAGCAATCTCTTGGTACCGTAGACCTGTTACCTGCACATATTAAAGACCAAGCACACGGGGCAACATGTTTTTGTGGCGTCTTATGATAACCTATGCTTAGTATTAGGCCATAAAAATCAACATGAAAGTAAAATGCAAATGCATCTAATATATCATGAAAATATTATATGATGTTAGTTCTAATGACAAAATGAGCATGCAATGCATCCTACCCTAACGTGCATGTTAAATCACCCAAATACTAAGTGTAACCCTTATGCTCAGTCATGCAATAGATCCAATGGCACGGGCGGGAATGACAACATGGAAGGTCACAATGGCTGGATGCAGAAGAATGAAGTAACCACTCATGGAGCATCACGGGGGAAGAGAGAACAAAGGAATGTAATTTATTACACAGGATCCTTTCTTCCAACCAAAAGATGAAGATATCAACAATCAAGCTCATAAACTTTCGATGGTTGGAAACATGAGGGATATCATCCTCATCATGGTCCTTATCATTAATAGCATGCTTCATGGCCACGTAATGTCATGATTGGGAGGAAAGGGACACTGGCGACAAGGGATGACACAAGAGATCGGTTGCTCATGATGATCATATTCATAATCATGAAGGTATGAGGGGGAAGGGAGGTTAAATCTAATAGATAGCTCCTCCTCAACATCATGCTTAGGAGAGGGAAAGGGGTCAATAGTTGTGACAATGTGAGAATGGCCAAGGTGAGGGTTCGTTGATAATGTAGTTATGCCATTGGGATCCTAGAGAATGCACAGGAAAACAAGGCCTTTCTCAATGTCATCATCAATATCATAAATGGGACCCGCTATTTCCAATGAACCTTTCTCATGCATGGGAAAACAATGCTCCTCCTTTTCAATGTTGTGAGTATTCATATCATTATGAGCGATGTCTTGGAGAAAATGAGAGTGAATTTCAACCTCATTTTTCGTGTCGATGTCATAAATAGGGTCACTGTCAAAATGACCGCTGCCCATATCCCATTTTCCCTCATTAATGCACAAGAAATTAGAAATGTCATCTTCATAAGGAGCCACAATATTCATATCTTCAAACCCTTTTCTTGAATGAAGGTCCATACTTCATTATGTTCATCCTCATGGACTTCAATTGGGCTCTCACCCATGTCTTGGACATTCTCAATTCTTAAATTTGCATCCTTAAGGTCTTCATTGTGATCTTCCTGAAGATCACACTGATCACGGAATTGAATACATTCTATGGGGCTTTGTGATTGATTATAATATTTTTCATTGATAAGATCAGTGAAAATATCAAAAGTGCAGGTTTCGCTGGTAAGCTCAATGAGATAACTAAGATCCTTCTCATAAGCACACATTGTTATGTAGAGTCATTTTTGTGTTGCTCCATCAAACCTAAGCATGAATGCCTTGTCCTTGTTTTCCAACAAATCTTCACAAAACTCAACATTTATTGTAGTTTTTGCAGTTCTTGATCATTGAGTTTTGCAAACGAAGAGCCATGGGTACTCTCTTTTTGACAACAGGCAAATTTTCATGACTTTGCATATTAGGAATAAAATGGAGTTGCCAGGGTAAATTAAAAAATGCCTTGATAGATTCTTGCTTCACCCTACAAGCATTAACTTTGAAGTTCAATGAAGAACTAGGGCTTCGTTCTTCCAATGGAGTCACCAAATGATATATCAATAATGTCGTAAGATAAACAAGACACGTCTCGTATCCCCAGCAACGTTGCCATAATGTTACTGCTCAAACTAGCAAGGGTCCTAGGAGGGGATCTTATAGAGCAACTACTAGGTCAAGGGCAATAATGGAGCGATAACCCACTATCACCTGAGCTAAGGCTCCCAACTCTTTACGGACTTTAACCAATGGGAGGAGACCCAATATAAGGGAAATCCCTAGATGAATAAATCAATAAGAGGATGAGGAGTGATTCCTAAGGCATATTCACAAGAGAGACTCAATTATATGGTTTTTTTTGCCCCAGAAGCAAGGTGATATGCTCTATAGAAAGGGGTACGAGGATTCTTGAGGCTAGGGTTTGGGAATATATCTTATAAAGATGGTCCTTAGGCCTAGAAATCCTTATACAGGATTGATCTTTATGTGATCTTTGTGGAACTGGAGTTGTAGGGTTGCGAGACCACAAAAGACCTAGTGGAACTAGAATTAGGTCAAGGATATGGAGTTGATCAACCAAGGAGGGGCTTGACCTAATTAGGGAAGAGAAGAGGATCAAAGGACAATTTTTCTTTTGAGGATTGAATGCAATGATCCAGATGAGGACACTAGCCAAGGGAAACCTAGGGCAAGAAATGGTCCTCGAGCTAGGACCTATAGGTGCCCTATGGTGGCTAGGCCTAGAAAGAAAGAGGGAGCAAGAAAGATAAGCGTTTAGGTGACCACCAGTGGATGGATTAGTGCCTTGCCTTTGGGAGAGATAGAGACAAGGAGAATTTATTATTTGGAAAGGATTTACCCAATCAAGGAGGCCTTCAAGCAACTTCGCATGGCATTAGGGCATGAGAGCAGCTTCTTAAGGTCTTTATACTTCGATCTGCAATAATCGATGACTTATCAAAAATGTATTTAGCAAAAATAATCTCTAAGAACATTCACCCATTCATACATGGCCCATGCAATGATGCAACACTAAAAAAGATGAAAATTTCCACAATTTCGCATAGAAAAACAGTAAATTTCAGACTTATATAGCGAAAATCCCAGCAACATTCAAGTTCTAGGTTTATTTATACTCTGGTCGAAAGATTCTTCTCTCAAGGAACTATCATTCATAGCAAATTTAGTCCTAATGATGGACCCCCTTTGGGGTTCGAAACGTCGACAGAATGAACATAACACTGTGGATAATCTGGATCATGCTACTCCATGAAAAAGATTACTTACATGTACAAACAAGTATATCCAAACATCAAATTATGCCAATAATGAAGCTCCAAGACAAGAGAAATAGATCTAAACATCAAAATTCATCCATGCAATCCAAACTCGTCCTCCAAAACGGAGTGCGAAATTCTCACAAGAGCTAATAACCAAATCCAAGTGATGATGATGAAAATGAATCACCTCACTTGTATTTATACAATCACTAATGAGTTTGATTTGCCTAGTTTGGCCTAATTAAGCCCCAAATAATAAAATAATGTGCAATAATAACATCCCTTGGTGACAAGCGCACCAAGATAGCACAATAACATAAAAATAAGTCTCCCAAGAGAGTAGAATGATCAATAAATGAAGTCATAGTGGACAAGGGGTTGGACCCTTGGTTTTCAAGCAAGTCCCTGTGGTACCCCCAATTGGGTGTAAGGGGCACAAGGACATCCTCATGGATCTACAAGTGGATCGAAAATGCCTGTAAACCATCCGTAAGGGCCAAGATGATGACATAAGCCCTTTCTAGTGAGGCACACCCTCGTCTGGACCCTAGAACATCTACCAAGTGTATGGTGCCAATGTGGAGTTGGCTGGGCATGGTGAACCAAGTGCATCATCCTTATCCAACAGGTGGAACAGGAGCAATCAATAAGTGGTGTTGCGAATCCATGAAGTACTGTTTGATACGGTGAAGGCCCATGGCTCTCAACGCTTACCCTACAAGTGTCAATGTGGCCCTTTGGAGGGCTAAGATCCTACAATAAGGAAAGTCCGCACCTAAGTATATGAGTGTAGGAGGGAGCAAATCATGGTACATGAGTTACCCAAGGCCTTTGTTTTTCCATCTTTCTTCATATGCCTTTTGCCTTTGATTGATTTTTCTTCATAATTGCTCAGGGCTCCAGGAGATGAGAGCATGTTGTGTAATATATAACAGTGGATACCCCCTTAAGGTAGGGCAATTCAATAAGGGAAGCCCACACCTAAGTATATGAGTGTAGGAGGGAGCAAATCGTGGTACACGAGTTACCCCAAGCCTTTGTTTTTCCATCTTTCTTCATATGCCTTTTGCCTTTGATTGATTTTTCTTCATAATTGCTCAGGGCTCCAGGGGATGAGAGCATGTTGTGTAATATATAGCAGTGGATACCCCCTTAAGGTTGGGACAATCATGGGTTCCTTAAGGATTGAGAGGGTTCATCTAGGGCCCATAAGAACCAGGGTGATGGCCATGGATAAGGGGTAGAGCTCATGTTTGGCTTTTGCCCACGTGTTAAATTTGTATGTACCGGCCATCTTTTGCATTTTGTGGTACATTTCTTGTTGAAAGTGGCCACATTATGATTTTTCTTTTCTTTTTAGCTACATCGTTCTAGGCCCGACCCAAGGTGTGGACAAGGGGAAGGGGAGGCTAACCCTCTGTGGACCCAATGGACACATGTGGACCCGAATGGGAAAAGAGATTAATGGGGCTAAAATGACTGGAAGGAAGTGATGTATATGATGGACACAACCAAAATTAAAATTTCCCATGTAGTGCCAACCCTAAAGCTAATGGCCAATAAAGGAAATCCCACGAGACTAGGATACAAGGCTAACCACGAAATCAGGGAATGGAGACAAGAGTACAAACCTAGCCCACTCTTTCAGCGAAATCCCCCCACCAATCCATGCCAAAAAGTGCCCATGACAAGTAAGGAAAATTACACAACTATACCAATGAAAAGCCATACCTTTGAGGTCAGGAGGCCCACCTTCAAACATACAATCATAACAAGTGGGGGAGGGACAACATGGGTGGCTCGGGTGACGGAGATAATAGCACATCCAGCTATCTAGTAGCTGCAAGGCACTGTTGGTTGTAAGTTGAGGACCATATAGGAGAAAATTTCTCCTATATACACTACCCACAGGTGGTGGGTAACAGATCCTAAGTTGGAGAATTGGGGTTTGAAAACTTCTGAAGTCATTTTGAGACATCAACAAACATTTTGGGGGTCAAAACTTTCTTGCTTTAGTGCATGACCTTAGGACGTTGATCTAAACTCAAAAACCTTTCCAACTATGCAAGAATCACATCAATGGGAGATCATATGCAAAAGTCATGCTTCCCACAAGTTGACCTACCATGTTGACCACCATGGAACAAGAGGATGCTACATCAACCCCCATTATTTATGCAAGGGGGGCTAACACATGTAGACTTTCAAGAAGACTCTAAAAGGTCGAAAACAGTGACTATACTTTAGGGTTGAGGAGGTCAAACTTGTTCGAAATGTAACTAGTTTCAGTCTTCATAATTATTATTGCACTCGTTTCAATGTGTATCTTATGTAACAAACAAAATAAGAAAAGAAAAATATTATTTTAAAGCATGGTTTTCATGCTTCTTATTGATGGTCTTCTAGGTAAAATCATGTTCTTCATGTTTCTAAGGTTTGTTAGGTCATAAGATTTATTCTAATGAGTCAAGAGAGTCAACATCATGATTATAAGACCCTTCCAGGGAAGATGCATGTTGTAAAAGAATTTATTTAGAGTCTAGAAGGACCTGGAAACCTCCAAAGTACAAGTCGGCCCTAGCAGCTACAAGTCGGCATAAAAGGAGGGAATTCAACCCCCTTGGGAAGGCTATAAATAGAAGCAAATTAGACCTCATTTGACACTCACTTACTCACAAATTCGATCTCAAGAAAGAAGTTTGATCTGAAGTTGGGAAAGGCAAGCGAAGGTCTAAAAGGCAAGGAGAATCCAAGAATGTTTTTGGGCTCTATCTCTCTCACACATGCGAAAACTAGGGTTTCTACAGCTTTAAGAAAGGTCGAAATTGCAAGTCTGAATTGCAAGAGATCAAGTTGCAGTATCAAGTTGTTGGAAGAGCAAATATTTTGTTTTGACCTCGTTGACCTTGGAAGGATCTATCTTGCTCAAAGGAGGATCCCTTGAGGAGCTGAATTAGGGTTTTTGCAGCAGCTACAGGACCGAAGTTGCAGGGTTGAGGTTGGGGATAAAGTTGAAGCTGGAAGCTGGTTGACGCAAGATTGAGCCTTGTTGATCTAATCTATGTGGAAGGACTTCTTGAAGAGCTGACTTGGTACCTAGAGGAGGAATTGGTCTAGGGTTTGGGTCTTGATTGTCTCGTTTGAAGCAGATCCTATAAGAAGAGATTTTTTGGGTTTTCCCCTTAGAGGAGTTTTGCCTTGGCTTGGAAACTAATTTTTGTGTCCACTACCTTTATTATTTTGCTCTTGATAATTGCTTGATGAAGAAGATCTAATAAAGAAAACACAAGATAAATAAATTTCACAAGCAATTATTAAGGTTAAGGTAAATCTGAATTAATAGTTGTCACATTGCATTTTCCAACATGGGATCAAAGCTAAGGTGAACAAGAAGGCAACTGGAAGGATCATCTTATCGAAACAAGAAAGGTTTGCTAAGGAGAATCACTTGTAAAATACAACATCATGCCCTCATCAAAGGAAAGCCTAAAGAGGCAGATTACAAGAAGGTTGTTGCTCTCTCTTGTTAGAATATCTATTCAAAGGCTCAATTCAAGACATCCTTAAAGGAAAAATCAAGGAATTGTGGTATCATCATCAAGTTGTCTTTGACAGTATCCTAGAAGGCATCCTTCTAAGACATCATTGAAGTCTCTTTGAAGATCTTGAAAGCCTCGAGAGAGTTGGAAACATCATCAAAGAAGGGAAAACTCTTGGTTTACAAGTATCATATTGTTACTATATGTCTTAATCTACAGGTCATATGGGTTCTTTCTACAAGGAAAGCAGTAAGATTGTTGGCTCAACAAATTTCCTAGCATGGAAGAAAAGGATTGATCTAGCACTTACAGAACATTAAGTAATGGAATATGTTCTCAGTGAAATTACTGAACCTAGCAAAGACAAGGCTCAAGAGCTAGCAAAATACAAGAAGTAAGGGCACAAAAGATCATTGTTGAATCCATGAAAGATCAAATTGTTCCATTTGTAGCTAATTTGAAGACTTCTAAGGCTATGTATGACAAGCTAGTAAATTTGTACTCTATAAGTACATCATGTCAAAAGATGTCTTTGAGAAAAATAAACTATGTAAAATGAAGAAATGGAAGGACAAGGACATGGCCTCCTTTCTAATGAAGAATTCTCAAATAAGAGATCAATGATTTTTGACTCTAAGATGACCATCTGTGTATCGAATGCCTTGCCAGCAGAATGGAGCAATTTTGCAACTAACATTTACTCTAAGAAAGACTCAACTCCATTGGATGAGTTGTGGGCTCAATGCATCTTTGAAGAAACTATGATCAAGGCAAAAGATGATATCAAATCAAATGAACAATCTCAAGCCTTCATTGCGAGAACCAAGAAGATGGTGAAGGGAAAGTTTGGAAAGTCCAAGAAGAAGCTGTGAAAATTCAATCCCTGAATCACTTCTGCATCGACTAATTATATTTCTCCTACTAAATCTAGTTATTTACAGTGTTATATGGTAAGCATCAAAACAAATACAACTGCAGCCTTCACAACCTAAATAATATGTGGAAATAAGAACTGCACAAGAAAGAAATAGCACACACAAGTGACACCGTTGTTTTTGACAAATGTCCTTGGAAAAACCCAATGTGGGAAAACCAATGCAGTAGCTAAGGGTTTGTATTATTATGCAGTAGTTTCTAAATACAATCTTTGGACCTTATTGGCTATCTGATACAGAGAATCTGACTGGCAGAGAATTAGTGAGAAATACCTCACACTATCACTAGAAATTCGATCTTGATCTAGCCACTGAATGGCTAACACAAGCTACCTCTGTGCAGTCACTGCGATGTTCTGCGTCACACCTTCTAGGGACTGTGTCACTCCTAGCTGATCGATCTACTGGTTGGATGCTCTATCCTCTGGCCTTCCAGTTTCACACCTTGTATCCTGACACTGGATCTGACCTGCTCCTCAGCGAAATCACGAATCTCCTCAAGGGCTCTGTGTTGCCTCAACGTGGCTTTACGCTGCCCAGTGTGGCTCTATGCCGCCCCTTCTGGATCTCTCTCTACCTCCTCTACAATGTATCCCCAAATCAGGAAACTCTCTAATCGTAAAACTATCCCTGCCCCTCACTGCAAGAAATCCCCTCGATGACTTCCCTAGCAACTGCTGTGCTGCTCTCTTGAGAAAATCAATCTCTGATCTCTAACTCAATGTAATTTCCAAATGTCCATCGAAGTCCTTATAATCTTCCAGTTCAGTAATCAACGGCCCAAACTAGATTCTAATCAATGGCTCAAATCATATTGACTCAATCTTCGTCTTCTTCTAGAAGATTCACACCCAATTTCATTAATACCCTTTAATTATTTTAATTTCCTAAGTTTAAACTTAGGCACCCATTAAAAAAAATTAATTATTTTAATAAAATTGTCTCCAAGTGGAATTTCCCAAAACGATTTCTAGTTATTCTGGAATACATGTGTCCTAGCCTCCCTACAACTTTTGAGGCTTAGAGCACATCTGATGCTACCAAAAATCAACAGAACCCAGATATGTCCAAGTTCAATGCTTTGGGTGCAATGAATTTGGACACTTTAAGGGGGATTGTCCAAGTAAGCATAACAACAAAAGAAAGGAAAGAACCGAAGCTCACATAGTTGAAGAAATGGGAGAACCTGCGAAGAATCTGAAGAAAGAAGATGTCAAAGATATTTACTATTGAAGAAGACGTCCTCTCTGCCACGTTCTTTATGAAATTGGTCTTTCCTTTAGAATAGCATGCATTGTTGTTTACTCTAGAAGGTTTTTGCTGTAGAAGCATGGCATCATAGATAGAAGCATGTGATAGTAGCATATTTAAAGTCTACTTGATTGTGTTGCTTTGTAGGAATCATCTGGTATTTAAAATTGGACCATTTTGCATATTATTCATCCAAGCATTCTTTAATATTATGTTAGAGGTAGTCATTTTGCTAAGGTGGATCATCATGATCCTGTAAGAACCAATTTTTTGGAAGGTTCTTGGAAGAAGCATTATGACAAGGTTAGCATGTATTCCGTATTGTATGGAAATTATACTCTTGAAGGATGAAGGGATGCAATTGATTAAGTTAAATTTAGGGCATATTGCTAGATGATTATATGGAAGCATGGTAATGCATATTCGAAATCATTTTTGGGTAGGATTCATATATACAAAATCCTGGAAAAAAAGTTGGTCATAAATCATGCATAGTGAATCTTTAATTTGATTGTGTAATGCCTAAAAAATGAATTTGGCTTACTCTAGAATGAATAAAAAGATTAAGACTCTCACTAGAATGTATAGAACAGTGTTCAACATTTCGTATAGTCCTCGAAAGAATCTTGTAACTTGGTAATCAAGTGCGATCCTTGGGCACTCTAATGCATGAAGGAAGTTTCTTGTGAAGATGGACCATGAGGATGTTGATGTTTTGATGAGAAGGTCATCATGATGAGGTAAGTCTAATATTAATATTTCTTGTTGGTTATTGGTTGACATGTTGTTTTTGCTACCTGGAAAGATATTACAAGAATACATGATGACAATTGAGGCAAGTTCAACTGTATGGATTTAAATATATGATATTTGCTAATTATGAAGTCAAGAAGTTTTCATCCTGGGATTGAAAGGTAGCAATGCGAGAAGAGAACTTGAAGGTCAAGTTCGTACACTTTCTTGAAGAAGCTATGATTAGCTAGAAATTTCGTAAGGCTCGATATAGAAAGGTAGCAACGCGAGATGATAACTTGAAAGTCAAGTTCGTACACTTTCTTGAAGAAGCTATGATTAGCTAGAAATTTGGTAAGGCTCGATATATCTTCATTAATGACGATAAGATGAAAGTGATGTGCAAGATTGACGACCTAGATCCTATCACAAGATTGAAAGAAGAAGATGGCTCCATGATACCCAGGAAAGAAGGAAGCTCGATAAAATGAGATATGAAGAAAAGATGCAGCCATGCAACTACCTCCAAAAAGAACAGGTAGCTAATACTCTTATGGAAACAAGTTAGAGAACTTGTGGTTGACTTGTCATATTACAAAGAAGTCAGAGATCTCCTCTATATTGGAGAGGGAGTTAAAGAGTCTCCATAATAGGAGTAAGGATCTATTCCCTAGTCAAGAGGGAATAGGGATATCCTCTTTGGTTGAGAGGAAGTGATGATGGACATCACATGTGCATTTTCTTCTTCATATGTCATGCACTTGACCAAGACTAACAGCCAGAAGTCTAAGTGAAGGCCATGGAAAGAAAATGGTGGGGGATTGGATAAACATTTGTGGTTTCGTTAAGGATAGATCATCCAAGAAAGAAAAGGTACAGACACTCTTTGAGGATAAGATAGTTATCCAAGATAAGAGTGGTCAAAGAGTACAAATACTCTTTGAAGATTGGGAATCCAAGATAAGAATAGTCCTAAAAGGACATACCTAGTGAACATTCGGATGGGGTATGTGCCTTGTAGAGGTAGTGCAGTATCACACGTAAAGCCTCCCAACATAATGCTCTTGAATGAAAATTGAGTTGTCTAGTTAGGCCTCAAAGACAGTGCCAATTATGATGTTGATGCTTCCAGTTGGCTTATCAATCTAACTCTTCATATGAGAACTCTTCGGTTTGAGAATGATGCATTGGTTGTACACTTATGGATATCTCCCTAGTTAAGAGGGAGTGTTGGAAAAGTAACCAATTTCAGTCTTCATTATTGTTATTGTACTCATTTCAATATGTATCTTATGTAACAAACAAAAGAAGAAAAGAAAAAGTTATTAATTTAAAGCATAGGTTTCATGCTTCTTTTTAATTGTCTTCTATGTAAAAGCATGTTCATGCTTCTAGGGGTTGTTAGGTCATAATATTTATTGTAATGAGTCAAGAGAGTCAACATCATGATTCTAAGACCCTTCCGAGCAAGATGTATCTTGTAAAAGAATTTATTTTGAGTCTAGAATGTCCTAGAAACCTCCAAAGTACAAGTGGGAATTGGCAGCTACAAGTTGGCCTAAAGGAGGGAATTCAACCCCTTGGAAAGGCTATAAATAGAAGCAGATTCGACCTCATTTGACACTCACTCACTCACAAGTTCGATCTCTCAAGAAGAAATTCGATCTGAAGCTGGGAAAGGTAAGTGAAGGTCTAGAAGGCAAGGAGAATCCAAGAAGAAGAAGAAAAGTTTGTTTTTGGGCTCTATCTCTCGCACATGAGAAAACTAGTGTTTTTACAGCTTCAAGGAAGGCTAAAATTGTAGGTTTTAATTGTAGGAGATCGAGTTGCAATATCAAGTTGTTGGAAGAACAAATATTTTGTTTTGACCTCGTTGACCTTGGAAGGATCTGTCTTGCTCAAAGGAGGATCTCTTGAAGAGATGAATTAAGGCTTCTACAATAGCTACAAGGCCAAAGTTGCAAGTCTAAGTTGAGGATGAAGTTGAAGCTGGAAGTTGGTTGAAGCAAGATTGAGTCTTGTGATTTGATCTATGTGGAAGGATTTGTCTTGCTCAAAGGAGGATCTCTTGAAGAGGTGAATTAGGGTTTCTATAGTAGCTACAAGGCCAAAGTTGCAAGTCTAAGTTGAGGACGAAGTTGAAGCTGTAAGTTGGTTGAAGCAAGATTGAGTCTTGTGATTTGATCTATGTGGAAGGACTTCTTAAATGGCTGACTTGGTACTTGGAAGAGGACTTAATCTAGGGTTTGGATCTTGATTGTCTCATTTGAAGCAGATTTTATAAGAGATGAGTTTTTCTAAGTTTTCCCCTTAGAGGGGTTTCCCCTAACTTGAAACCTAATTTTTGTGTCCACTATCTTTATTATTTTGCTCTTGATAATTATTTGATGAAGAAGATCTAATAAAGAAAACACAAAAAGATAAATAAAGTTCACAAGCAATTACTAAGGTTAAGGAAAATTTGAATTAGTAGTTGCCACATTACATTTTCCAACAAAACCTTCCCCTAGTTGGCTATTGAACAATATTAAATATCAAGCCACTAGGAAGGAGCAAGGGTTCCATTCTATGCTATTGTAATTTGTTCCATAGTTGAGCAGAGCAACTAAGAGTGGGAAGTTAGAGAGCAAAACAAGGGGTTCAAGTTCTATAGCAACCTTACAAGCCACAAGTTTTAGTTAACTCCATAGAGTACCTCCTTTTTTGTACTTGCATATTTCCATTCCAGAGAATAGAGAGCAGAGCAACCTCACCTTCTAATTGTGTTCTCTTGTAAGGGTTTCCCAAGGCAAAACTTGTGACTATTGTGGTTGTGTGTGTGTATTTGTTTTTGTTCTCTATTTCTTGCATTTCAACCATTTCATTCATTTAAACAAAAAATCAACTATTAAAGAATCTGAGATCTAAAGGAAAATTAACCTATAGTATAGATTTCATCATATATGTTGTAATGAACTATTCTAGTGAAATATCCACAATAGTGTATAGATCACCTACTAACTCCGAACATGTGCTAAAACAGGCCCATAACAAGTATGTTTTAGCTCAGCCAAGAGTGGGCCATCATGGGGAGAATTTGGCTAATAAACCAAAAAAACAATAAACAACAACAACAACAAAAACGCAACCAAACAAAGAATCCCAAAAAAAAACTAATCCTAAGCCCAAAAATACAAAAACACCTCCCCTCTCATCTTTTCATTAATTTAACATGTTTTGGAGGCAATAAGAGAGCTATAGTTGGGTTGTTGAGCACAGAAATGAACCAGCAAACAATCTGCAACAATCATTTGGTTTATGAACCATCTATAGCAACCATTGTCAAGCTTTAGAAACTAGGGTGTTAGAGATTCAAAAGATTCAAAGGTCTGTAGTGAAGATTTGAAGTGACATCCAATTTACTAGAGATAATCTTCACAATTTACTACGCTCCTTTGAACTTTATACTAAGGTTTAGCAATTTGCCATTTTGGACCATGTATGAGTATTTTGCCATTTTGGACTATGTACCTACTCACTTCTATTAAATAAGTTAAAAATTTATAGACTTATCACCTTAGTTTTTAGTTTTGCTTTTTGGTCGTTATGTCATCAAGTACGGAAATTTATGCGTATCATATATGATGTATCATGTTTAATTTTTAAAATTCCAAGGTAGAGTTGTTTGGTCAATATTTTTTGCGACAGTTGAGGCCCACCGTATTGAACATATTATTCAAAAATTGGGACTATATGCATACTTTAGTAAGAACAGTAAAATAATTCTGCCCATCTTTGTATTTTATACACATTATTGAACTTCCTATAAAGTTCTCCACTTCCACCTCAAGACACTACATCTCCACAATTCTCCATACATCTCCGCATTTTTCGTTGGCATACAAGTACTAGGCCAATCATGATAATGAGTAAAATACCAATTTTGTCACTACCCAGAATTTCTCTATACTCCATTACATTTTCATTACTGAGTTCGCTTCCCGCCCGTTGATTTATTCTTCTGTATTTACTGTGGTCCCAATTAATTATCCGAAGTATCCATCTCAAATAATGCAGATGCAAATAACTATGAACATATGAAACAAGGTATTCAATCCAAGAACTGTGAAAGTTGAGAAGAAGCTAAAAACGACTTCCATGAAGAGATAAGAGCCTTAAAGCATTTAGGGCTTTTATGGATTTGTTAGGATTTTAGGGCTTGTATTGATCATCTGGAATATATATCCCAATATATTACAGAGTAAACAAATATGAACGTAGACACTAAAGCATTCAAACCAAAAACTGTAAATATAGAAGAGAAGCTAAAATGGGTTCCATTAGAAAACAGAGCCCTAAAGTTTTTAGGGTCTTTAAAGTTTCGTAGAGGTGTTACAGCTGAACTTCATCTAAATTTTTCCATTTCCACCTAGGATACCGCATCTCCGCGTCGTAGATCTCCACATTTTTCATTGGCATAAAAATGCTAGTGCAACGATGATAATGAATAAAACTTCATTTGTCACACACCCAGAATTCCACTAAACGCCATTACATTTCAGCTATTAAGTTTACTTCCCACCCTTGGTTAAGAACATAGAAAACAATGTAAACAATCCAAGAACTGTAAATGTTAAGAAGAAGCCCAAATGCGTTCAATTAAAAGACAAGCCTTAAGGTATTTAGGCCTTTTATGGTTTTATAGTTAGTTTCTAAGCCTTGTATTTATCATCTAGAATATTTATCCTGATATATCACAGATGTAAATGAATATGAGCATAGAAGATAAATTATTCAACCAAAAAACTGTGAATACTGAGCAGAAGCTAAAACGAGTTTCATTCCAAAACAGAGCTTTCAAGCTTTAGGGCATTTGAAGTTTTGTATAGGCACTACAACTGACCTGGTAAATGCGCATCAAACCCTGTCTGTTCCTGAAATTGAGAAAGCAAGTAGGAGTAATCCGCCCCCTTGCTTTTAACAGGCACTGTCTCTTCTCCTTTAGAGATTAAATCATCTTCAGCGCCAGAGGAATTGGAGTCTTCGTAACGGTCCCAATTTGATGGCAGGGCTTCCGAGGGTCGCTGGACCTGGGGTGTTTCTGTTTGTTTTGGGTGTTGGTGTTTCTCGGATTCATTCTTTTTCTGTTGTTGGGGTTGAGAATGGGAATGGGAATGGGATTGAGAATGAGAATGTTTTGTGTTGAATTTCGATTTGGCTTTCTGAGATTTCGCTCTCTGTGAACGAGCAGAGGCTTTGAGATCCATGTTGGGTTTCTACAGCATCCGGCGACAAGGAATGTAGAAATACTGGCGACGATTTGTTAGGGGCAGAGTAAAAATATAGATCATGAATGCTGGCGACGGTTTTGTTGGGGACATGGCAATATAGGCTTGAGATTGTGACCGTTTTGCGTTTTCGATATTTCTTCACATTGTGTTTCCGTGTGTTTGCCGACATGGGAAAACGTTACAATTTGGGGGTATTCACGTAATTACATACTATTTACAACATCAATTACACACCCAAAAAATATCACTAAAGAGATTTAAGATTTGTAAGGTGAATGTTGCCATCTTTTTTTTTTAAGTGATCAACTAGGTTTCCATTACATGATATAATTTTTTAACTAATTTTTAAGTTTCTAAAATGTATATAGAATTAAGAGTTAGTATCTTTTTGAGTGAAGTAAAAGCAGGTGTTGCCCACTCTTATGGGAAAATTTGGTTCTAAGTTACTTTTAACTCATTAGACTTTGCCAAAAGTCTATAAAGTGTGTAGGTAAAGTGAAACATTGCAAGTAAAAATATTATAATCAAGCACACAAAATTGAAAAAGAAAACTAACGGGAGTTATGAGATTTATTGTGAAATCCTTGTCTTTCTTTGTTGATGCAGCCAGTTGTAAGAAGATCTTATAGAGATCTTGGCTCTACTCCTTTCTTGAAACTTGCAAACAAAAGAGAGAACAACTTGTTATTTCCTACAATCACGAGACTAGTGCATAAACCAAAATCGAACATGCCACATATAATGAAATTACACAATTAAATATGGGGAAAGTTTCTTTAGTGTGCATTAATTTCATTGGAGAATGCACATAGTTGAAGTAGTTGTAGCCTTTGCTTGGATATCTCTCTTACTTACACTCACTAGCATCAAGACTTCTAATATAAGACTCGTCGCAAGATAATTTTGATGGCATTCCAGCATAAGTTACTTCTTTTTCTCCTCTTGTGCCTTGTGGACAGCTTTATTTATATAGTTTTCTCTTGATCTTGGCCATATTGAACCTAGAAACGTTATTGACCCTATCAAAGGTTATAATTAAACATGACCAAATCAATCATGACTTGATCAAACATGACAAAATCAATTCTTATCCATTCAAATTTCGCTTTGTTTCTCGATCATAGTGGCAAAAGGTCATTACTAAGCTATCGTTTCACCCATTACATTGCAAAGGATGTTGATAGGCCTAGTATTTCACAGTTTACACTACATAAAAGCATTGAAGCCTCAAAAGCCACTTTCTTGGAGGCATCCACTAAGCATAAATTGACCCTTTGACTTGTCAAGGGTTGTTTCGTTCTCTTAGTCCCTTGGAGGTGGTTTTTTGAGCTATAACACTAATGTGATTATGACGCGGGATATTGAGGATATTTGGCACAAATCATGAGGATATCAAGTTTGAGAAATTTATGGGACCTCTCCACTGCTGCAGGAAGATCAAACTCTATTGGCTTGGAGCACTAACTACTCCTCCTTGTAGTTGCAATGTCACTCAAGGAGCATGATCCTACTTTTTAGGAGTTTTGGAGGGAAAGTAGTCCTCCTTTCAAGGAGGTTGTACCTCACTAATCTTGTATAAATAGATGGCTCAAGTAGCCCGTTAGGAGTCAAAAGAAGCTAGCAGTAGTCAAGTTAGAGGAAGCAAGAGCTTTTGAGTTTTTTAGTTATGTAACTTTTCATGTACAAGCATTTTTTTAATTAATGAAAGACATCTTTGGTTCTTAGATTGTTCTCCTTTTGGTATCTAAGCTTCCCTGGGTTAAGGCCACCCCATGTGCTTAATACCCCTTTTGCATTATTATTTTCCATACACTTCTTCATTTCTGTAATTTTCATTCTTGAGTATTGTTTTATGTAGGGTCAATAAGTTAGTTTGTTTATAGTATTTTCTTGCATAGTACTTTGAGCACTATATGGTATTTTTAACAGTGGTTATCTTACTTGTCTAACATCTCATTTCATGCATTAAGTTCACTTGGGTTGTTGATTTTTAAATATTGTTTATTATTTTTGTGTGATGTAATTGTACAATTCTTGTTTGCAGAGCTACAGGAAACTCTATTATCACCTATTTGTTGAATAAATCCTTCTCCCATTAACATAAGTACATGAACATGCATGCTTCATCATTTCTTAGCCTCCCCTTGGCTCATTTTGCCTTCAAATTATATCCTTAGCTCATTGGACTATCTCTTATAATAGTTTGTGTTTTGCATCTAAAACTCATCTAAACATGCATCTAAATCATGGTTAATCTTCTTTGATGTGTTACAATGTCTCTCGAACCCTGAAGATGGAATTTAGAAGTCACGAGATCAAATAGATCCTTTGACCTAGTTGTTGTAGAAATTGTCATTTCCTGCAAAATGAGGGTTTGATGTTTACATGCTTTATTTCAATTGTGAGTTTGCTTTCTCCATACAATAGAATAGATATGATTCTACTTCCTCGTAATTAAGATGGTTTGTTTCCTTTTCATGCAGATAACATAGATTTTCTTATTTCCTTTGATTTCTTGCAACTCTGAACTTTGTTTGTAGCATGGGACAATTAATATGATCTCTCATTAACTAGATATCATCTCAGTGTTCTTTTTTAAGTCAACAGAGGAAAAAGATAAGTACATGTTGCACACATAGTGTCGACCCTTCTTAAGTTTGCACAAACCTCGCGTTGACAATTAAAGTTGAGACCCTTGGGAGTTGCAATATCCTTGTTGTAATAAGGAGGGTCATCATTACGGGGAATTGAAGGTAGAGGCATTTGTGGTCCAGGACCTCCAGATTTCAATCACAATCTAGGATTTATACTTTTTGAAAGGGATCCCATCAATGGGGGTGGTGGGAGAGACACAACCAATACTACCGTGGTACTAACTCATCTGAGAAGGATGGATGAGTTTCTTGATAGACATTATATTGTGAGGGCCCAAGTGAGGGACTCATCCATCAAACTGGTAGATCTAGAGAGTATCGAGACACAAGCTACTATAGTGGTAGTGATATGCAAATTGGGTAGTCATGCTCTCCATAAGGTTTCTAGGGGATAGATACTTTGGTAGAGAGTGTCTTCACAATGACCTACTATGGGTGGACCTAGTTGTTGCTAACAATGTTGAATGACAGACTGACTTCTTGCCATAAGTCGACATGGGGGGATTATACTTACGATATAGTGTTACGCTCATTCTTTTTTTTTAAAGATCCCAACTCTTTGACCCCATATTTGAATCTGTGATGAGGCTTATAGGAGCCAGGGATGTGATGTTGGGGGCATCTTTTATGATGATGAGGAGTAGGGGCTGAGAGAGTTTCTTAGCCTCAATATTTTGAGCACTGGGACCAATTCCAATTATATGTTGAGGATTTCCCTTACTCGTGCATGAAATTTTAGCTTGATTCAGAGCTGCAACTTCCACCATGATGAACATGGTGTCCATATGGTAAGTGATTTGATGGTTTTCGTGATTTCATAGGTTAGAATGATATTATATGTGGTACTAACATTTTGACCCATGTGATTTGTAGATATTATACTAGTGAGATCAATGTGACATATGGTGAGGATATTAATGAGAAGGAATCATGGTAGACATGACGTAGATGAGTTTTTGGAGGTTTTACGACAACGATTTCACATTGTGCTAACGATAGTTTTAGAGAATGGTTAGCATGAATTGGAGGATTGTTAGACAAGTGTGTGTGTGTGAATCTGCCCATTGAGTGGTAGGTCATAATGTGACAAGTAGCTATGGACAATCATATTATCAGAGACCTACATGCAAGCAATGATGTGCACTTGGAATGACACCCTCCCTCTAAGAAGGATTAGATAGGGGCAAGTGTGCCCTTAAGTTTTGTATTTAGAGTAGTGGACTCCAAACACTTACTTAACGTAGATGCTATATGATGTTATACATAATATGATTATGCATATTTTTATATTTTATGTTGTCACTCGTTGTTTGATGTGGTTATCTTCTTATGCATGTTTGTGGTAAATGCCAAACTATAATGCTATTACCAATGTTATTATAATCCAGGTGGATGTTGGTGGCCACCCACCTATCCCTCTTGGAACCCCAACCCTGTCTCTTTCAGATTTTTTAGTTTCCTTAATTGTAGCACAATTTGCTATTTTTAGTAGTTTTTCGTGTCCTGAACTTTCGGAGCCATTTTGAGACACTAAACAACGTTTTTTGGGAAATCTGAGAGCAACATGGGATGTGGACCGATGTTGCACTTCCCAAAGTTATATTTCTCGGATAGATCTTTCTAACAAGCGATTGTGCGTGTTAAACGGAGATCGTTTATCAAAGTTACAACCCCGGGAAGTTGATGTACCAATTTACCCAAACGGGGCCAACAGTTTGGGGCTCCATCTCCTAGGGTTAGGTTTTTGGATGTTTAGGGTTTTCCATTGTTTCTCAACAATAAATAGGCCTTCGAGCCTCATTGTAACACAATTCAGAGGCATGTAGCCGCCACATCTCTTCTCAGAGATAAGCTACCATCGCCTAGCTGGTTTATTTCCATTTCTATTTGTAAGCATATTTCAGTATTTTACAGTAATGAAATGAAGTATTATTTCTGTTGCATCTCTGTATTTAGCACTATCTCTGTAATTTGGTGCATTCCCATTTAAATCTGGATTAGTGGTATCAGAGCAGTCTACTTTTTTTCTGTTTTTCTGTTCATGTCCCCAACGAGGTCGAGGATATAAGGAGTTAGGGCTTGAACTGGTCGAACCTTTGCAAGAGCAGCCTCGAAAATCTCAACGGCCTCCCATGCCAGATGAAAAGAAAGATGAGGGGGCAGGAGATCTTATTAAAATCTTGCTCGAAGAAGCCCTCGAGCGACAAAGGAATGCGATGATGGACAACTTTGCCCAAATCCTTCAGTGGCTACCCAGAGGCGACACATCAGCTTCCAACAGATACTCTGGAAATGCCACACCCTTTAAGGTACAAGTTAATTTTGAAATCCCCATCTTCAAAGGTCAAATAGATGCAGATGTCATAGATAAATGGTTAAATAGGCTAGAAGGGTATTTTTTGTTCATGATTTTTCAAGTCGGGAAAAGATTATTTTCACTCTTCTCAAAACAACCCCCCACGTCAAGGACTAGTGGGAAACCTATTGCGAGCAAAAGGATGAAAGTACAGGCTCACTGTTTTCAGCCGCACCCACTTGGAATTCGTTCCCAGATGCCATCGAGGAGCAGTACTACCTTGTCAAAAGCTATGAGGACAAATACATAAAGTGGACCACGTTGCGACAGGGAAGGGACCAAGATGTGTCGGAATTCGCAAACATTTTTTATACCCTTCGCACACAGTTGGGTATCAAGGACTCTGAGCTACATTTGGTACTCAAATAGTGTGGTTGCATACAGAGATACATCCAAGAAGATTTGAAATTCCTTAACACCTCCTAGCTCGGCACAACGTACCAATACGTTGTCAAAATCGAGTAGAAATTCAAACAAAAGAAGCGAGACTTTGGATCTGCGAACCCGAAGCAAGGGAAAGGCTTCCCCAAATTGCAGAACCAAGGACAAAGCCAAGACAAGGCAACCCAAGACAACCCGTCGAAGCTACAAGAAAAGAACAACACCACAAAGTCGAAGAAGGACAGAGGGAAGTGGTGTAAGTTCCATAAGAGCCTCACTCACAACACAAGTGAGTGTCGGACCAAGCAATCGCTGCTGGCCAAGTTGAAGGCTTCTGAATCAGATGCATGTTCCGACCCTGAGTCAGAACCCAACAAGAGGAATGTCAAAGGGAAACAAATCATTAATGTGAAGCCCAACACCACTGTTACCACTACTAATATCCAAGAGAATGAGCTCGAAGATCCAGAGGGGGGGGTGCGTATTTTCCATTCACAGATGTGGGTGAAGGGTTCGCTACTGCAATTCTTGTTGAAAATGGGAGCTAAAAGAACCTCATTTCAGCAAGGGTCATGAAGCGGTTGGGCCTACCGACTACACCACACCTGCAGTGGTACAGTATCGGGTGCCTTCACCAAGGATGAAATCTCTGAGTTCGCTAGCAGTGACGCCTTTCCCTACAGTATCAAACCCTTCACAGACGAGGTATTGTGTGATGTTGCACCTCCGGATGTTTGTGATGTATTATTAGGCCAACCATACTTGTGGAGGCGACATGCTGTGTATGAGTCAAGGCCCCGAGCTGTCATAATTTCTTTGTATACTTCATTATACAGGATACTAGAGGTAGCCCCACCTACCGCCACCTCTTTGATCACTACTAAGAAATGCAGCAAACTCGTCTCCTAGACTAGGAAATTCATTTTCTGTCTGGTTCGCTCCCAAAGTAAGGGGAAGATCGTCGCCACATCCATGACCTCCGCGAAGGGTTCCTCCACGTAGCAGCAACAGCAGAGGGATACGGTCATGAAAGAACACATGAACAACTTCTCCTCACCCACAAGGGTACCACACAAGTTTCAGGTGAGCAACAAAGTCTGGTTGCATCGACAGAAAGAACGCCTTACCAAAACCCATCAGAAGCTCGGACCACTCCGACATGGATATTACACCATTACCAAAGTTGTGGGAAACAATGCTTTGGAGCACAACATTCCCTCATCCTTCACCTACACCAAGTGTTCAATGTGTACAGCCCTCGACCATGCTTCCCACCATTACTGGACACATTAGATTGCAGAATAGCTCACCAGGGACCAAGTTCAGTAGATGGAGGAACTCAACGCAATGGGGACCATTGCTTCCTAAGGGGGGAGGAATGATCCAGGTGGATGTTGGTGGCCACCCACCTATCCCACTTCACACAACTGTCTCTTTCAGTTTTTCAGTTTCCTTAATTGTAGCACAATTTACTATTTTTAGCATTTTTTCAGGTCTCGAACTTCCAGAGCTGTTTTGAGGCCCTAAACGACGTTTTTTGGGAATATGGGAGCAACATAGGTCTTTGAACGATACTGCTCTTCCCAAATTTATATTCCTCATATAGATATTTCTAATGAGCTATTGTGCACGTCAAATGAAGATCGTATGCCAAAGTTACAACCCCGGGAAGTTGATGTACCAATTTACCCAAACGGGGCCCACGGTTTGGTGCTCCATCTCTTAGGGTTAGGTTTTTGGATGTTTAGGGTTTTCCATTGTTTGTCAACAATAAATAGGCCTTCGAGCCTCATTGTAACACAGTTCAGAGGCATGTAGCTGCCACATCTCTTCTTAGAGATAAGTTACACCATAGCTGGTTTATTTCCATTTCTGTTTGTAAGCATATTTCAGTATTTTACAGTAATCGAAAGGAAGTATTATTTCCACTGCAATTCTGTATTTTGGGTTATTTCTGTAATTTGTTGCGTTCCCATTTAAATCTGGATCAGTGGTATCAGAGCAGTTTTCTTTATTTCTCTGCTTTTCCTTACATGTACCCAATGAGGTCGGGATATAAGGAGTTAGGGCTTCAACTAGTCAAACCTTTGCAAGAGCAGCCTCGAAAATCTTGATGGCCTCCCATGGCAGATGAAAAGAAAGATGAGGGGGCAGGAGATCCTATCAAAATCTTGCTTGAAGAAGCCCTCAAGCGACAAAGGAATGTGATGATGGACAACTTTGCCCAGATCCTTCAGCGGCTACCCAAATGCGACGCATCGGCTTCCAATAGCTACTGTGGAAAGGCCACACCCTTTAAGGTACAAGTTAATTTTGAAATCCCCATCTACGAGGGTTAAATAGATGCAAATGACGTAGATAAATGATTAAATATGCTATAAGGGTATTTTTCTGTTCATGAATTTTTGAGTCGGGAAGATATTAGTTTCGCTCTTCTCAAAGCAGCCCCCCACGTCAAGGATTGGTGGGAAACCTACTGTGAGCAGAAGGATGAAAGTACGGGCTCACTGTTTTCAGCCGCACCCACATGGAATTCGTTCTAAGATGCCATCAAGGAGCAGTACTACCCTGTCAAAAGCTATGAGGACAAATACATAAAGTGGACCACGTTGTGACAGGGAAGGGACCAAGATGTACCGGAGTTCACAAACATTTTTTATACCCTTTGCACACAATTGGTTATCAAGGACTCTAAGCTACATTTGGTACTCAAATATCGTGGCTGCCTACAAAAATACATCCAGGAAGAGATGGAGTTCCTTGACATCTCCTCGCTTGGCACGACATACCGATACATTGTCAAAATCGAGCAGAAGTTCAAACAAAAGAAGCGAGACTTTGGATCTACGAACCTGAAGCAAGGGAAAGGCTTCCCCAAATTGCA
>APFE030022739.1:0-74955 GCA_000404065.3 Pinus taeda
ATACAAGTTGCAAGGTAGCACGGTTGTTGATGGGTGCAACAATTCTGTGGTTCCTGAAAGTGGAGCAGAAAATGTAGTGGTCTCTGGAGAGCTGACCATCCTGTGGCATCAAAGGCTTGGAAATATTGGAGAGAAAGGCCTTCAAATACTTCATGGTAAAGGTATGGTAGAAGGTATGAGTAATAGCTCTCTAGATTTTGATTTCTGTGAAAATTATGTATATGGGAAGTAGAATCAGGTGAGTTTCCCCTCTGGTGGTAAGTGGGTGAAACAGATATTAGAGCTTGTGCACAGTGATGTGTTTGGACCTATGAAGGTTGCATCACTGGCTAAGTCTATGTACTATGTATCATTTATAGATGACTTCTCAAGGAATACATGGATATATTTCCTTAGGAAGAAATCTAAAGTCTTTGACAGGTTTAACAATTTAAGGCTTTGGTGGAAAACCAGATAGAAAAGAAGATAAAGGTGTTGAGGAAAGATAACGGTGGAGAGTTTTGCAGTAAGGAATTTGAAGAATTCTATAAGAAGTGTGGTATAGCACGGCAAAAGACTACTCCATATACACCTCAGCAGAATGGAGTTGCAGAAAAAATGAACAAGACGTTGATGGAAAGGGCAAGAAGCATGCTCAGTTGTGCTGGGTTAGGACATGAATTCTGGGCAGAGGCGGTGGAGATTACATGTTACCTAGTCAACAGGTCACCTTCATCAGCATTGAAGGATAATACTCCACAAGAGGTATGGACTCATAAGAAACCCTCTCTTTCACATCTGAGGGTATTTGGATGTGATGCATATGTACATGTTCCAAAGGACAAAAGAACAAAGTTGGATAGTAAATCTGAAAAGTGCATCTTTATTGGGTATAAGGATGGTTTAAAGGGTTATTAGCTTTGGAACCCAGTAACAAGAAAGGTTGTGTATAGCCGAGATGTGGTGTTCAGAGAGGTGAAATATGTTATTAAACATGAAGTCCAACCAAAGGAACCTGAGAAGATAGAGTTTGAGCTAAAGGAGGAAGAATCTGACTCTACAGCAGAGGAGGAATCAGAAGATGATGAGCCACAAACTCCAGGTGTAGAAGATCAGTTCAAGAAAGAAGGCAGCCAGAAAGGTATAGTCCATCTGTTTTTTGTTCAAATTTTGCTTTATCTATTACTGATGATGATCCCAGAACTATGAAGGAAGTAGTAGATTCAGAGGATGGAAAACTTTGGAAAGAGGCCATGGTTGATGAATTGGCATATTTGCACAAAAATGAGGCTTGGGATTTGGTGGAGTTTCCAGTTGGAAGGAAACCCATTGGTAGCAAATGGGTGTTCAAGAAGAAGACAAAGTAGAAGGAAAGGTGGAGAAATACAAAGTTCGGTTGGTAGAAAAAGGTTATTCCCAGGTGCCGAGAATTGATTTTGGTGATATTTTTTCTCCTGTTGCCAAGGTAACTTCTATTAGAGTAATTTTATCTGTTGCTGCTGCTTTTGATTTTGAGGTAGAACAGATGGATGTGAAGACAACATTTCTTCACAGGGATCTAGAAGAGGAGAGCTACATGAAGCAGCCTGAAGGTTTTGTAGTGAAGGGTAAGAAAGAACTAGTATGCAAGTTAAAGAAGTATCTGTATGGGTTAAAACAGTCACCAAGGATGTGGTATCAAAAATTTGATACATTTATATTGGGACTTGGCTTCACCAGAAGTAAAGCATATCACTGTGTGTATTTTAAATTAATTGGTGACCATGTTATTTATCTAGTCTTGTATGTGGATGATATGTTGCGAGTTGGAAATGACAAAGAAATTATCCATGATTTGAAGACCCAATTGTCCTCCAAATTCGACATGAAAGATATTGGTGCTGCAAACTATATTTTGGGCATGGAAATTAAAAGAGACTGGGAAAAGAGGAAGTTATGGTTAAACCAGAGGAAGTATGTCGAGGCAATACTGTAGAGGTTTAATATGCAAGATAGTAAACCGGTGAAGGTTCCTATTCCTGTAGTTGTAAAGTTATCTGCTGAACAGTGTCCCAAGACATAAGAAGAGGAAGAGGACATGTCTAGTGTTCCATATGAAAGTGCAGTCAGTGTTTGATGTACGCAATGGCCTATACTAGACCATACATTGCACATGCAGTGGGAGTATTGCGCAGGTTTATGTCAAAACTAGGAAAGGAGCATTGGATAGGAGTGAAGTGGGTTTTCATGTATTTGTGTGGCACTAGTGATTATGGTTTGTGCTACCAAGGAAGACTAGGAGTGGACAGAGTGTTGGATATTCGTGGCTTTGTTGATGCAGACTGGGCTGGAGATCTGGATCAAAGAAGATCTACAAGTGGGTATGTGTTTAACCTATTTGGAGGTGTAGTCAGTTGGATGAGTAAGAAACAATCTGTAGTGGCACTATCAACTACAGAGGCAGAATACATGGTAGCCACTTATGCAAGCAAGGAAGCAGTTTGATTGTAGAAATTATGTTCAAGTATGGGGTTAGTACAGGGAGCTATAAGGATAGACTGTGATAGCCAAAGTGCAATTTTCTTGGCAAAGAACCCTGCATATCATTCAAAGACAATGCACATTGATGTTCAATATCACCTTGTGAGGGATATGGTAGAAGGAAAAAAGGTGTTGCTCGTAAAGGTGGACACTTTGAAGAATACTGCAGATGCATTGACAAGATCCGTGAGCTCTGAGAAGCTCTCTTGGTGTAGAGAAACAATGGGCATTCCAGGGCTGGATAAATGACTAAGCTCTCTTGTGGCCCCCTGTAGAAAGAAAACAACAAGTGGGAGAATGTTGGGTTGTGTTATATTCTTTGCACAACTAACCCACGTAGTTAACCGAGGGATTAGAGGGGGGGCGAAGCCCCCCATTCATTGTGTTGATTGGGTAGAAGGGGGCGGGTCACAAGGGGGTTTGAGCAGTGTAGGTAACCCCATTCTATGGGGTCTGGGGAAACGCCCCAGAAAATTTTGGTTTTGGACCCTATGTTAGGTTGGGCAGACCCACCTATGGTTTTGTGCATGATTTTCACAAATGGTTTTGGATGCGATGGTTTTTGGTCCATGGTTTTGGACATGATGGTTTTTGGTCCATGGTATTTGATGCTTTGGCATGTATAAATATGTATTGTAACATTGAAAGGAACATAATGAAAAATCAATCTGGTAGTCCTGGTTTTGGGATCCAGGGGAAAATCTCTGTG
The DNA here is from genome assembly GCA_000404065.3 of Pinus taeda. Lineage (NCBI taxonomy): Eukaryota > Viridiplantae > Streptophyta > Pinopsida > Pinales > Pinaceae > Pinus > Pinus taeda. Next base: position 3,209 of record APFE030022739.1, read on the forward strand.
TATATGTGTTTTATGTGTTATTCTCTCGCATTGTTTATTTTCTATGTTTCTTAGAATTTCTATGCAGGTAATTTTTGTACGGGGTTAAAACCTACAAGGACTACACAGTTGGCACTAGAGGAACCAACCACGAAGAAACTGGTCTAGGAGGTGCAGTAAGTAGCATAACAAAGTACAACGGAGCTATAAGCATTAGCGAAGCCATTCAGTGAACTCCGCCAAAAATTAGAACAACCAACTGAGTGACTTGAGGGCGAGTCACGATCTTTGTGTTGGGGACTTGTTGGGATGGGGTCGCTAGGAATGGAATTAATATGTCATTTTTTGTCTACAATTCTATAAATGATGTAAAGTCTCCATGATTTGTGGAAGAGGAGCGCATAGATGAATAAGAGTCAAAGGGGCTTACCCCTTGTTTTAAGTAAAGTTTTGAGTCAATTTTGAGATTCACCAATGGTCCGCGGACCATGGCATTGCATGGAAAAGTGTATAAATAGTTGAGTCTTAGCGATAGGAAGAAGTAACTTAGATAGAGAATTGGGTTCATTAGAGAGTGTTGGGCAAGAGCTAAGTTAGAAAGGCTCTAATTCCTGCACTTAGGTAGAGAAAGGAGGGCTCCACACCTGAGTGTGAAGAGGCCTAGGTGGAGTCCGCAACTGAGTGTGAAGTACCCAATAGTTGTGCACGCAAGGAATTTTGAGTCTGTAATCAGTGAATTGAAGATCAATAAAGAGCGTTTTATGAATAATTATAGAGTGTTTTTTTATATCTGTTAATATTATATGTTGCTGATAAATGAAATGCTTTATGAAATACTGATCGAATGCTACGTGATTATCTTGGATCTATTTTAATAATGCACACAATGATTACTTAGGCACTTCTGCGATGTTTCTAGTGATTTCTTGTATGTTTTATGACAAATTAAGTAGATCTGCATGAAATCCAATTTAGGATCACTTTCTAATGTGTGTGAGTAGGTGAATCGACTCTTAAAGGTCCGTAAGGACTGAGCTTCGTCCTTCGCAAAGGTCTGGAGGCCACTTTAACTCAGTTTTAGTAACGTGAGCTAGGAGTTATTGATCTGCGTGAGGGAATATCCAAGACACTAAAAGACATCAAACTAGTCTCTAGATGTAGAAACTTGGTTCTTCCATCCCCCCATACTGCTTTGGGTGAGATAGCAGCTTGCACTCATAGGTTGTTGTTGAAAGGGCCAGTAGTGTAGGGCATTGTTGGCTGGTGAAACTAACTTTGAACCTAGGTCAGGACCCCTTAAGTTAATAATATAATGCATCCATATTATTTATTTCAAATATTCAAAATAAAAAAAAACTAAGAATTACTCTGATTTATATATTAAAGATCTATAAACATATATGAGGTTGAAACTAATCAATTTTTTTTTATTTACCAACCAACATGATTAAGGTGAGGAGTTCATTTAGTTTTTATATCCACATAATTTTAAACCATTATAAATTTTATTGTACCATTTTTAGAAATATGTTGTCATTGATGGCAAAGTTTGGAAAATGATGCCAAAGGATGGAACAGGTGATGAAGATTTGGGAACAAGAAGAAGAATGAAGATTAGCATGGATGGAGAAGGTGTAGTGACTTTGAAGGAATTTCCAGTATAGTATATCACCTTAAGAGTATATGGGAACCAATTAGATGGAAATATCTCTAAAAGAGCTTTCTAGTGGTATGTGGAAGATCAAAAATGGCCTCCTATATTGGAAGTTATGGCCATTCAAAGGTGAAGCCCCAAAAAATCAAAGTATGTAGGGTTAAATATGGTGCAAGTGGTCTTAGCAGTGGTCAAGTTTAGTGATGTGGCCAAAGCTAGCAAAGTAGCTAGTGGAAGACTAACATAGGTGACAATTAGAGTTTAGGCATGTAAGATGGCAGATCGAGCGCCATGCATTCCCATTGGTGCATTGACATGGTTGCAAGGATTAAAGAGTTTACAACTTAACGAAGAGGGGGGTGGTAGAATGTGTGGTTCGACCAAACTACCAATTGTTAGATCGACGACAGAGGTGATTTGTGCTACCCCCCCTCACCCCCCTTAGTAACACAAACCATGCAAGTGGGGGTTGTGAAAACCACCATATGGAGCACAACTGAGAAATAGGGAAGTAGCGTAACATTGAAAATGGTGGAGACACTTATAAATGTTAACAAAAGAAATTGGTGCAAAACAAAGGCTCATGACCTCTTCTCTCTCCTCTCTGACAGAATAGGTGGCGCATTGTGATTGGCCTGTAGCAAAACAATGGATGCACAGGTGGATGAGGAAATCAAGATAATGTGACCCAATAGGAGCATGACATGTGTCATGCATTTCTATACTTTTCAGGTACCAAATTGGGCCGTTACTGGGTAAAACATGTCACCACTCAGATGGCGCCATCAGGTGGAGATGACATGAGCATGACATCATCCCTAGAGATGCATGCGAAGGGTTACATCTAACTAGGCATCTGAATGAAACAAAATTTGTTAGAGACAACTTGGCTTGGCTAGCATATGATTGGTGGGAAAGTATAAAGGGCAGACCCACCAGGACAACTCATCTTGAACCCTTGACCTTGGAAGGAAATTAAAGTGCGCAGGAAGGATCATTAGGGTGAAAGGTACCAAGACTCATTGGCATGTAAAATTTGGAAACAACGACCAATGTGAGAAGTGGAATGGTGAACCCACTTGAAAACTCACCCCACAAGGCAGACCCGGGAAGGAATTTGAATGCAAAAAAAGAAGTGCTAGGGAAAAGATGTTGGGGGCTAAACATTAAGCACTAGGGCATAATTTTATGTAGAAAATATGATCAAAGGCACATAGCTAATAGTTAATTACTTAGGGACTAAGGAAACAGTTACAACTCCATGGTCTTATGGGAAAATAGGGTCAATAACGTAAGGGCTAGGGGCTCAATGGAAAAATATGCCAACATAGAGGGTGTTGGCAGCATATTTGGTGATTTAGCCAAAAATGACAATTAATCAGAGTTGGAATTGCAAGTAAAACTCCATCTAAACCCTATAATGTGCTAGATTAGCTAAAACTGATAGTAAATATTAGTGGTTGAGTTCAAAAACCTCATCTAAAGATGGAATTTTATTTTTACACATGCAGAAATTATGTTCAAACATGGTGACAATCAAAACAACTAGAGAACACTTGAAGGAATAATGATGAGAGGTGAACTTAGCTAAAGTTTTAATGGAAATTAAGAATATTGACTCAGTGATTTTTATCAGAACATCATATCACTGAGTGGAAACAATTCGATCACAATGAGAAGACCTGACAATAGAAGATATGTGCATGAAGGAAGACTTGAAGGTAAAAATAAGCTAATTTTTCTAGTCAAGTTTAAAAAAATGAGCATAATCGATTAGGGAAGGTTGTTATTTTGAACAAAACAAAAATAGTTGTTTGTTGTGTAGATGGTGGATTTCTTAGTAATAAGATATTATTGAAGGTGTTTTGGTGAGTGTTTGGAGAGATAGCTTTACTCATTTATGTGAGGATTTGGCATTCATGGTTCTAGTTTGAAAATGGGTGAAAAATGAATCATAGGGGCCAAGGAAGTTGTAGCTTGCAGATCAGTGTTTGTTTCTCCTTCCAATATTTGTTGCTACATGGTTAAGGGTTGGAGCTCCTTTCACTAGAAGTTGATAAATTTTCAGGGGTTATAGCTCCTTTCAATTATTGTTGATAAACCATGGAGTAGTTGTTTACTATTGGTTATAGCCAGAGAATTTTTGTAACAACAAGTTGTAGCTTGCCTTGTGAAGAAATTGAATTGTTTTTTAAAGAATATCTTAGTGCTACGTGTGTTGTTTAGGTTACTTCTTGTCGTGCTCATATGAATTAATTGTCGAAGTATTTCATGGTTTCCTAATTTTTTTGCAAAAGTGAAATAAAGTATAAAATTCCTACAATATTGATTCACTGCCCCCTCTATGTATTGCCTTAGTTTCTAACAATTGGTATAAGAAAAAGGTTAATTCATATCATTTAAATATCTGGATGAAAGATATAGGACCATGGTGTTTCTGGAAAAACTAGTATTCCTAGAGAATGCTAGCCCTCTAGGTTTGGCAGCTACCCTAGAAACAATAGTTTAAAGCAATTCAATGATTCCTCCTATGTGTAACAAATAAGAGAAAGATAATGGAACCAACCTGGAACTTCCACTTAATCCCTTGCTTGATCTCTCTCTCCGTGGTAGATCTTGCAACTCCTCTCCATACTTAACACGCTTGGAGAGTACCTGCACTACAACAATAAAGAACCATCAAAGCATCATGATCTATTACAACATAAACATTACAGAATCAAATATATAATGAACAAATGATAGCATTCACAATTGCATAATCAAATGAGAGAAAACCTGAAGAGCTTTATTAATAGAAAGGAGAATTACAACCCAGTTGTCTGATCCAGTGCCATCTTTCCATCTTCAATCCTTCTTCACCTCATGAAATATCAAGATCACTCCAACAATGCTCTCTCCTCAATTACAAACTATCAGCACTTACTTGCAATTCACAACGTTCTAGCCTCTAGATCTCTTGGATGAGGGATCCATTTATAGATGTGTGCAAGCGTGTGAGTCATCCATGTGGTTTTATTAGTGTCATTCCACTTGTTACAATTGGTTCCACAAGAGAAGGGATTGGAGATTTTCTTAGATACCTTATTCATCCTTGGGAGAATTCAGAGAGGCAAGTGGCATAGGATAAGTTTCTAGAAGATTCCATGAGCAACCACCTAGAAAACTGTCCCGGACATTTGTACATCCTCACCCATCGCACCCTATAGAAGGCGTAAATATTATGCATCACACTCTGGCAATGTACCACTCAGTATTCATCACACTTTTCCAGTGGATCAGTCAGTATGGTTCAATTTGGGCAATTTTTGGATGGTTTCTTAGATGTATTCAGATGATTATGTTCCTTTAGGGTATGAAACAACTCTTTTAGGGGTTGATGAGCCCTAATACATTGACATATAAGTTTGGGGTTGATGTGCCCAAATATGTCTATAACAATTGCCCCATAAAGCATGAGGTCATAAATATTCATGTCGGGTGAAATGCTTTATCATGAGGATCCGAAGTTTCGAACTGGAAGGTGACCTGCATAAGTTACAATACAATATCATCATAATATGATTTTCATGATCCAGCTGAGGGAGGCATTCCCATGCTCAACTTTATAAATTTCATTTCATGTACATAGATCATATAGTCTCTTGCAGATACAGACTCACGATTCTACAGATACAGAGTCACAATCCATTATTAGGATGACCATCTGTGTAGAGCCTTTGTACATTTCATGTTTTTATACCCCTAAATATATCGCAGCCCGGATGGATGAAATTAGATTTGGGGTCTTGAAACTCATTCAATCTTCGCTCGATGTACAAGTCAAACCATGTGAAGAGATGTTCTTAAGTCGAACATGGAAAGACGTTGCCTAATTACCAGCCAATGATGTGAGCTATTAACAGACATGAGAGGAATCACCGATAATGATGATGACCCTCAAGGTACTATAGTACAATTCACATGGTGTGAATACATGATCCAATGTCGAACACCACGCAAAATCTTTCAATCGAAGGCCACTGATGTCAACCTGTCGCCGGAAGTGAGAAACTTTCAATTGATGTATGCAAGCTTCAAAGCACTGAAAGGGTTGTTTCTAAGTCAACTTCTTGGAAAATGAGTTGATGTCAACAAGAAGCGACTCGTTGTAGGAGGGCCTTGACGTATACCACATCTACGACATGAAACGAAGAAAATTATTTCTGGAGGTGAAAATGAACAGACGACACAAGGTTCAGGAATGGTGGTCATGAAAAAATGAAGGTTGGAGGTATTGCAGTGTATGAGACATTAATTGGATAGTGATTTCTCAACTGAATGGCTTCTCTTGAACATATCGGCGACACTGAGATGACTTGGTAGTGTTAACTCCAAAAGATGGATGGTATGAAAGACCAATGGTATGATGATCGATGAACGGAATAACCCAACCCAACTCAATAATGGAGATGAAGTGAAAGTGTCATTTTCAAGAGTGACTTGCTACCATAAATTCTTCAAGTTTTTTTACCTTTTTCCCCAGTCATTGCTAACCAGTACCTCTTTATTTTTGTCAAGATTGAGGAGGATAACATATGCTTGTTCTATAATTCTCCCTTTGGGCAAACCTATCACTATTTAATATTTTAACGAGTCTAGCGACAGTGAAACTCGGCCTCATCTAGATGGAAAAGTTTGTGCCTATTTCTTTAATGAGTTTAACAACAAGGATAACTCAGTCCTTTTCATGTTTAGAGAGTTTGAAAAGGGATGAAAATAAAACTCCATAAGTTCTTTTTCATAAAATAATTGCTCAGGTTCGAGAAAGGGTAAAATAATACAGGAGGGATGACATTTCCAATACTTTAACGAGCTAGAAAAGACAAACACTCTACAATATTTTCATATTTAATGAGTTTGAAAAGGGTTTAAAGAGGACTCTACACTGAGGAATGAGTGGTGTCTAGGGTAGCAACTGGTTCCAGTGATGTTGGAACTTCTCAAAACATGTTTATTTATGTGAAGAGGCTAGCTAATAAGACCACTCATTGCAACTGTTGTTCAAAAGGTAAGACAACCAAGTGAAAGTGTATGATCGGCCAAACAGATGATGGTGATGAGATGAAAACAACCAAGGCTCAAAAGGCTGACAGAATGGCAATCACAAGGGTTAAAAATGGAAAATGGGTTCATTTTTAGACAAGCTTGAACCATAGGGAACTATGCTTGGATTCAGTTTCATTTTTACACAAGCTTGAAATGAAAAACTATGCTTAGATTGGTTCATTTTTAGATAAGCTTGAACCATAGGGAACTATGCTTGGATTCAGTTTCATTTTGACACAAGCTTGAAACGAAAAACTATGCTTAGATTCAGTTTCGTTTTTACACAAGCTTGAAATGAAAAAGGTATGCTTGAAAATTGGTTTACATGCCCCCAACATGATGGAAGGGATAGTCTTCTGTAACCAGATGGAAATCACTACAGTGAAGAAGGATGGCTTTCCAACACCCCTTTGGCTTCGTTTAGATAGACAAAGGTGAATGGTGTGATAGACCAATCACATAACCTACAAGCAAACTTATCTTTACCATTAGGTGCATGCCCCCCAAGCTTCATTACGTTTGCCTAAGTAGGCTACTCATGGCTATCGGGTGAATGGAATGAAGGTTTTTTTAGGAGATCAATTGAATGACTGGACTTGGAACTTGGGACCTTGTTTCATTTTTTAAAAGAGCTTGACACAAGACAAGGAATTATGCTCACATCCTTGGTTTCATTTTTTAAAGAGGTTGACACAAGACAAGGAATTATCCTCATACTCCTTGGTTTCATTTTTTAACAAGGTTGACACAAGACAAGAATTATCCTTGAAGACCCTTGGTTTCATTTTTTAACGAGGTTGACACAAGACAACGAACTATCCTCGGCGACCCTTGTTCAGAACTCATAAGTGGTCATGAAGGAGAGATCTGGTTCCAATGCCCCCAATACATACTATACAACATCACTAAATTGATCATTAGTCGATGTAGGTATGGAGCAGGTTGCCACATAATTAACCCGTGGCGGGGATGATACCATTGGTACAAATGGACCATTTAGGGACAACATTTGACTAGGAGCTATATTTGGACCAGGAAATGAATGCTGGTCGATGATGACAATTTTGCCTTCATGCGGGAAACACATCACTTGGAGGAGTGTTGAAAAAATAGCTTCCATGTTATAAACATAGTCACGCCCAAGAAGTAAATTGTAGTCTAAGGGTCCTAGGACTACCATGACATTCAGATAAATTGTCTTTCCTCCCAAAGTAATGGGTAACTTAAGAAGGATCCCTAATGGTCGACTGGTTCCTCTATTAAATCCCAACAAATTCTAGGTAACAAGCACAAGCAGTGGTGAACCAAGCGCTTTACAGGCAGTTGAAGAAAGGATACTCACTGATGCACCTTCATCTATAATAGTGCTAGATAAAATCATTTTACAAACTTGTACTATGATCTGGAAAGGCACATAAGAAGGAAGGCAGGATCTCGCCAGTCAATTCCAATCAAAGGAAGTGACTAGACTACTTGGAGAGGGTACTGTAGAAACAGGAGAATTAACCCCTTGAGTTATGAGAACTGGAGGATTTTCCTCCTATCTTGGTGGAACAGGTGGATTGCCCCCAAGTTCATTAGAATCCGAAATAATAAAAAGAACTTGAGTGGGATCATTTTCACTTTCTTCGGGAAAGGTACGATTAGCTGAAGGTGAAATCGAGTCAATTATTACCTTGACCTATTGATTTTGGTCAGGTATAGACTCATATAATTCACTTTAAGAGAGAGTGGTTTGGACTGATAGTTGATTTTGGTCAGTTGGTTCATCAACTAGTGAAGGATTTAGGGATAGTTTCATGTAACCAAATGGAATTCACTATGGTGAAGTAGGACGGTTATCCAACACTCTTTTGGCTTCATCCAAAAAGGGACAAAGGTGAAAGGGGTGATTTCTTTCACATAAGCTACATGGAAGTTTGACTTTTATTTTCTGTCCATGAACTTTACTATCACTAGTTGATGATGTGTTACCAACATGATCTCCAGAGGTTGATAACATGGGGTGGTGTGAATAGGAAGACCATTCTTTCAAGATCCAAGGAAAGTAAGGACAATTTCGATGAAAATGGTCTTCCGCACAAATTATGCATGGATATTTGAATTTGTGAGGCTTAATGGACGAATTTTCATCAGATATTTCATTCAGAGCAATGGTTGCTTGGTTGCCCCCTTACTGGATTGGCTTCTTCTTCTTCTCCTACCCTTTCTTCTTCTTCTTAGCCACCTGGTTACCAGTATCAATACTTTCACTGAGCGAAGAGGAGGAAGGGGAGGAAGAAACAAATGAGGAAGAAGGCAAAGGGTCAACTTCAAGATCAACTGGAGGTTGATTTTGTCGAGTTGAATGTGTACTTGATTGTGGAGAAATCACGACATTTTTAACTAAAGAGGTTGAAAACAGCCATACTGGCAGGCCAATGGTAAATCCCAGAAGGGATAATGTAGCCATATAAGGAGCACCAATATTTCCAAAAGGAAAAGGACTAGGATTACCATCAAAAGGGATTCCTTGATCAATGGACTCTGGATTTGTCACCATATGTCTCAACCTAAGATCAATTAGAAATTAAGGGGAAAATGATGTTATTCTGAATATAATTAATTTTAATGCCACTTGGACACAACTTTTCTTTTTCAGTTTTTAAGAGTCGGGAAAAAGCTAAAGATGACTCTAATCTCCTTCAATTTTTAATGAGCTTGAAAGGAAAAGTGCTCAGATGGACCTTTTCTTTTAAAGAGTCGAAAAGGAACAAAAGTGACTACTCTAGAGAATCTAGACAAAGGGATTATCAAACCAATCGCAAAACTGCAATATACACCTTGGTGATAAATTAAAAAGAAATTACCAAGGACTTATGTATGACAATCAATCTTCCCGAATGTTGTGTTCAGTGCATTGTGATTAATAAGGCGGCAGACTTAGTTTCCTATCGATAAAGGATTTAAGCCTATTGTGGTCTCCCAATATATACATGACGGTAAGGGGATCACATGTCCGTGCTATCACTTGTCGTATCAAGCAGGAGGAATGACCCAACCTTCAATGAAAACGATAACCACTAGCTTTAACGATGCCAGAACACGTCACTAGCCTAGACCTCTAGATGTGTTGCGTTAAGTTCCAAAGCATTGTTAGGTTCATTGAAATTCATTTTAAGTTTGATCTTGTTTATAATTTTCCTTTCAATGGTTCATCACGTGATGATGATCTGAAATTCCTAATATGCAATATAAAATGATAAACAATCTTTGTTTATTTCAGCAATGAAAATCCTAGCTACTATGGAAAGAAGATAACAATGCTTTTAAGCAAAGATCAAAGAGCACACACTAGTGCATTTCCCTCAATCATATTTTTTCACACAAGTCAAAAAATGCTAAATGCAAATGCATGTATTTGTTTTTGCTTTCCTTAATGTGAAAGATGCAAAAAAGAAAACTAAATGAAGCAAAGATCTAAAATATTTCACTCAAAATGACATTTTCGACAATTTTTTCTTCAAAAGGGAAAGGAAGACTCAAAAGGACACTTTCAATTTTTAATAAAAATGCTTTCGACACTTTGAATATAAACAAATCAAATCAAATACATCAAGAAAAGTTTAATCGATTATCAAGGGAAGGAAGAATTTACTACACTTCTCTTTTCGACACAAAATGACAATTACGACACTTTTTGTATCAAAGCAATAAATCAAATAAAACAACTTTTCGAAAAATAATTGTAAATGAGGAAAAAATACGCAAAAACATTCACTAATCCTATTGTAATTGAGGCTGATCTAAGTGATGCAAGTAAGTTTCAGTAAAGAGGCATTGTTCATATCCAACAAAACAACCAAAGAAAACTAAGAACAAGGTCAAAAACCCTCAATTTCTAGATGGGAAAAGAGTTCAGTCAGTCATCACATCTAGGCTTCACAAAAATTGAGATGCATCACACTTACTGCACTCGGGAGGTGCTATTCATATTGAGTCATAGTGGAAGACAGTGTGATGGTCTAGGGAGAGCAACTGAAATGGGTTTTGGCTCAAATGTGGAGCTGTTTTCAATTAATTAAGCTGTGTTTTGATGAACAATAATGAGCAAAATATAATGGAATGTCTTGAGAGGATACTGAGCTACCAAAAGGGCATCTATATGTGCTTGCAAGTCAAATTTTTAATTCATAAACTAAACCAGAGATTGACTAAACCAGCATTCATCGACTATGCAATCGCAAAGAAAGGGGAGTTCAAAGGCTACCTGGTTGATTTTAGACTTTGTCTATAGTTTATCAAATTGAACATAAAACAAACAATAACAACAAACAAACATTTGTTCATTCCCCAGTTGAGTTGCCAATGTTTTTCTAGGAAAACTAGTATTCCTAAATAATGCTAGCCCTCTAAGTTTGGCAACTACCCTAGAAACAACAGTTTAAAGCAATTTAATGATTCCTCCTATGTGTAACAGATAAGAGAAAGATAATGGAACCAACTTGGAACTTCCGCTTAATCCCTTGCTTGATCTCTTTCTCCTTTGGTAGATCTTGCAACTCCTCTCCGTACTTAACGCGCTTGGAGAGTACCTACACATGTACAGCAACAAAGAACCGTCAAAGCATCGTGATCTATTATAACATAAACATTACAGAATCAGATATATAATGAACAAATGATAGCATTCATAAATGATAACATTCACAATTGCACAATCATATGAGAGAAAACTTGAAGAGCTTTATTAATAGAAAGGAGAATTACAGCCTAGTTGTCTAATCCAGCGCCATCCTCCTAGCTTCAATCCTTCTTCACCTCATGAAATAGCAAGATCACTCCAACAAGAATACAATTCTCTCTCCTCAATTACAAACTATCAGCACTTACTTGAAATTCACAACATTCCAGCCTCTAGATCTCTTGGATGAGGGATCCATTTATAAATGTGTGCACGGGTGTGAGTCATCCATGGGGTTTGATTAGTGTCATTCCACTTGTTACAGTTTGTTCCACAAGAGAAGGGATTGGAGATTTTCTTAGATCTGTTATTCATCCTTGGATGAATTCAGAGAGGCAAGTGGCACAGGAGAAGTTTTTAGAAGATTCCATGAGCAACCACCTCGCAAACTATCCCGGACATTTGTCCATCCTCGCCCATCGCACCCTATAGAATTCCCAAATAGTATGCATCACACTCTAGTAGTGTACCACTCAGTATGCATTGCACTTTACCAGTGGAGCAGTCAGTATGGTTCAATTTGGCCAATTTTTGGATGGTTTCTCAGATGGAATTTTTGGGGAATGATGTATTCAGATGAATATGTTCCTTTAGGGTATGAAACAATTCTTTTAGGGGTTGATGAGTCCTAATACATCGACATATAAGTTTGGGGTTGATGTGCCCAAATATGTCTATAACACATGGCAAACTAGGAAGGCGGATTTACCAATAGGGAACCTATGTTTAATGGAACAAACTATCTGTTTTGGAAAGTAAGGATGAAAAATGACATTCAATCACTTGGATATGATGTATGGGATGTTGTGGAAGAAGAATATCAAAATCCTCAGTAGTGATTGTTAAACACAACCATGATGAAGACCGAATATATGAAATATAATCATTAGATACATCCCTTATTCATGTGATTCACATTTATAATACACTATTGTGACTCTTGGATTGATCTTCCAAGGTCTCTTGGACAATCTTTGATTGTTCAATTTCCACACCATAACGCTTAGTGGATTAGGTGTCCAAAGTTCCCCCCCTTAATCTAAAGGGGTATGTATGAGTCCAAGAAGATAATTGTAATACAAAATGTGCAAAAATGCATGGCAACACTAGGCTCAATGTGCTCTCTGAAATTTTGGTATAAGGGGGTTTTTTAAGGATGACCACCAACACTTGAATGCTTAGTGTAGTTCCTAAAACTCTTCCAAATTTGGCAAGAAACTGAAATCTTATGTCATAGGAAGTGTCCCTAATGCTTTGCAGAGGGAGACCTTCAACTTGGAAAAGTGAGGTATACAACCTACGGTGGTTTAAGGATGACCACCAACTCTAGAATTCTTAATGCAATTTTTGGAACTCTTTTAGAAATGACAAGAATTTGGAGTCTTCTAATAGAGGAATTTTCCTTAATTCTTTGAAGAGGGAGAAGCTCAACCTGAAAAGGGAGGTCTCAGCCTCTCATAGATGGTTTAATGCTAGCCACCAACCAACAAAATGCTAAGGGGAATCTCTATCTCTGGCTACAACTTTGAATTAAGAAACAAGTTCAGGTTGTGGCTCATGCTCACTTGATGTGGATTTGAATTTTTTATATGACCATCACTTCCCCCCATGTTAGATACAAGGTGATAAGATGGTGAAAAATCAACTGCAATATGTTCAATACTCTAGAACAAGTTGTGACATATGACTGAAATATCTTCTTAGTTGTTGAAGCCCATTTCCAAGAAGTGATACATCCAAGAGGAATCTTTGTTCTTGCAAGAGGCTTGTTTTTGAAGCATTTGTTTGAAGAATGACTAGTTTTATGAAATTTATCACATGGATGAAGATAAAAAAAAATGATCTTTCATATGGCCAACTTGGTCACAAGGTTGGAATTTAACAGTCTATTGTGGTTGTTGTGGAAGAGGAGCAAGATCTTGAATGACTAAAGATGAACTTTCATAGAAAAATCCAACACTTTGAAACTATATGGGATTTGAATAGTTTGAATATGAAAGGAAACAACCTTGTCATATCCAAGACCAGTTCTATTTATGTTATTGACAATATTTTCCCAAGGTCTGATAACTGGCTTGGGAAGTGTAGATTGAACATCTACATCTATATCTTTATGTAAATCTGTTCTAAAACTGGGCATTGAATCACCCTTAACTTCATATTCTTTCTACTCATGGGAATTTGTCTTAATATTTAACAAAGGATTGTTTTGAATATAAAATAATTTAGAATTACAACTCTTTTGTTGAATCTCATCTCGCTGGAAATGTGATTCAACTTGCAAAAAAACAATCTTTTCTTGTGAATGTTGTAGACAAATTTGAATATTTTTAGGAGTTGTTTTGCTAATTTTGACTGGGTCATCAGAAGGAAATTGTATCATAGTATTCATTAACTCTAATAATGTATTTGTTATGGTCATTTTCATTGAAAAAACATATGAATATTACAATTGTTTCTCCCAAGAGTGAATAAATCATGTCAATTGTGACTCAACACCTCTGAACCACCTTCAATGTGCCCTCCACCATCAACTAAAGTTGAGAAGCCTACAATTAAGTCAAAGCTTCATATTGAGCATAGACATGCATTGGTCACATTATGCATGTTTATGTGGGAAAATGTAATATTTTGGATGATCCTTCTTCTCTTGACCTAGGTCTTGGATATGCACTTCGTCTTTGTTAGATCAAAAAAATTGTAAATTGGAAATCAAAGCAAACTCAAACTCTGGACATTAAGCATTAATTTTTTATATCGATACAAATAAACTATAAATAATATGAGGTACTATGTCTTTTCTCCAATAAATATTTGTACATGTGGTTCTTTTCCATTTACAAATTCATCATGCTTCATGATAAACTCACATATCATCATAACATTTGTGCCACTAGTGAAGGTTATGAAAATCTTCCCATCATTGCTACTATTGATTTTCTATTTACTAGAAAGAAAACTATCAAAATGGAAGAGGGTCATCCCTTATAGTTTGCATAGCACTCGAGCTATGATTTTGAGCTCACAACAGCCTTGGATGGGATTCAAACTTGCAGTCTTGAAACCATAACAACTCTTTCAAATCCAATTTTTACTAGGGTCGCAATCCAAAAGGTTCTCCATGTTTTACCCCCATTCTTGATATCATTGAGCTCTATGCTACTAGCATTTATGAGATGAATCACTTACGCCAATCATATGCAACTATCCACAAAAATTACAAGTAGAGGTAAAATAGATATATGCATATATACGAGAAATCTCTCAGTTTGGAAATCTGCTATGGAAATGAAAACTAACGAGTAATTGATGATGAAACAACAACCATCAAATCGATAGTAAACAATTAATTTGAACATGAGCACAGAAGAAAATTTTCATCTCTTCCAAAGAATACACGATGAAATGCCTTCAATATTGAGTATTGTTGGTCACAAAGAAGGGGGGAGTGGTTATGTTGATGCCTTGAAAATCACTGCAACAACATCGGGGAAAACCACCCAGTCCGGACCTTAATGCAGATCCTTTTCCGTTTGGTGTGGTGGCTCCGACTGGAAATAATGGGACCAGTTTCCTAATGATGAATAAAAAAGGGGATGGATAAATGAGGGGGTTTTCTAATAAAATGGTAATGGATGAATGATTTAATCTAAAAGTAAAAACATGAATAACTATCCTATCCCGAGAAATTTCTATTTTTAGTGTAACGTTTGATAATCTTTATCCACAAACAAGCATATAGATGACTCTGTTTCGTAAACAAAGACATTCATTCATATAATAATTACTTTGTTCAAATAGTTGACAAAGTAATCAATAAAACATTATTACACTTATCCTTTATATATCACTGATACATATATGACTAAAAGAATAACATTCCTTAAACATCCAATAGTGAAAATTATAAGGAGTGTTGTTGAAAACACATACATATATCCAATGATAGCAAGAGTAATCAAATGATGATTCACATAAAAGAATGAAACAAGATCATAGATAATAGTACCATATGTGCTGTAAATCATTCCTGATATCAATCGCATTCGAATTCCTTTTTCCAACTTAGAGATACTTTCACATCAAGGCAATAGTGCACATCCCATAAAAGCTTTCTTCCTTAGAATTTGGAATACTGGCCCAGTATTTATAAAAAATATACCAGAAGCACAATAGTGCAACTTCCAGGTTTGAGTCTTATACAAAAACTAAGGATCCTTTCTAAATGCAACAAAGGGTCTATAAATACTAATTAAACTAACTAACTACAAAAATAAAATGCTATTTAATTGGTACAACTAAATCTTGAATATCTTCTCCACAGCAGGTTTGTTGGTAGTTGGCAGTATGATTCATCATTTCCGCTATTCTCCCTTTGAGTTGAGTTGGCAGATTGCAAGGATCGGTTCCAATTCTAGAGGGTGGCTGAGACGAGAATGGAGTTGAGCTGAGTATGTGGCATCATGTATTTCGGGAATGATACAATCGACCGCATCAGTTAAACACTTGAGGGCGACCCTTTGACTGTATGGTTTTACTAATAAAAACCAATAGGTATCCCAAGTTAAACTTTGGATGCCAACGATTAATCTTCCATTCTTTTCCAACTCTTGATTTCATGCTTGCTCCAATGTCTTAGCTGACAGCAATTTACCTGGGGTACATTGTGAAATCATGTTAGATAGATAAAGAGTGTTATTGATTAACTCAATTAAGTTACTTGTAGATAATCTACATCTGGAAACCTCTCTCTCTGCTTTCATTAGCTGTGACTGCCATTCTAAGAACAGGATCTCCTTGTGTGATTCTAGGATTTTGGGTAGATTTGCTGCCTGCCCCTCATTGGTGTCTTGCCAAGCAAGAAAATCTGTCAGAGTTTCGTCGGCCTATTCCAAATCCTGCCTAGCATCAACTGATTTATCAACTATTGATGTCGTTATATCACAAAGGGGCTCAACCAGAGAAATGTTATGACATAACAGTCTTAAATGTGTCACCAATGCCTTGTTAATTTGTAGTGCTTCGGATTTGAAATCAGCAGGTTGTGTAAGGCTCTTGAACTTTTCTACTTGAAGTGACAGCTGAGCAATTTGCTCATCTTTCGTTTTCACCATTAGTGCATTCATCGTCTTTAACATGGCTAATGCTTTTGATAATTCTTTCTGCTTTTGTATTGCGCTTGAGTCTATTCTCTGTTTCTCTTCAAGCAATTGCTTATTAAATTGATTGTTAAATTGTTGTCGTGTTGATAATTGTTGTTCCAACTGTTCAATTTTCTGTTGTGCTTTGGACACCTGTGTTCGCAACAAAACAATTTCTTGGTCCTTTTCTTTAAGTAGATTACTCACTTCCGATGCCTTGTCCATAGTGGCTGCTGAATAAGCGTCGGCATACTAAGAAAGATTCGTTAGGTCATCGGAAGGGTCAAACTCTTCTTTCCACACTACATTAGTTGTCTCTATTTGCTGTAGAAACAGGGAAGGTTGATCAAGTCTTCTCCTTCTCCGCTGTCTTTTCACTACAGCCTTGTGTTTTGGACTGTAAAAGACATCTAATGGAGGTATGTCCTCCACCTGCAAAATAATTTGATCGGAGGGATCTTTTGGAATTATTTCTAAATCTGTGCTAGGGGGTAGGCCGCTGGTTCCTTCATTCGGAACCTTTGTTGATGCTGTATCTTGTTCATATGTTACTTTGGGTGTATTGGCACCTTTTGGACCTTCCAGATTGCTTATAATGGAGTCAAATTGCTGCCATTATTGGAGTAGTTTAGGATCAATCTGGGTATCCACATTGATATTTTCGCTACCCTTATCCTGCTCCTTTTTCTACTCTTCCTCATGCCCTTTCTCCTGCTCTTTCTCCTGCTCTTTCTCCTGCTCTTTCTCCTATTCTTTTTCTTGCTCTTTCTCTTGCCCTTTCTCTTTTCTTTCTCGAGAATCTTTGATACAACAAGAGTTTTGTCAATGAGTTGTTATTCAGGCTTGCTTGATTGTGTTGTCAGGGCAGTAGCTAATAAGTCCAGAGGTAGAGTTTGCAACCTATATTCTCTGAGCTTATTGAATTCTACTAGCCCTTCATCGTTATATCTTATTTTGGCCAGTGCTTGTACCTGGAACAATGACTCTTCCGAAGAAAACAAGTCATCAAAATCATCTTCCTTATGATCAAACCTTGTAAGTTTGGCCTGCTCAAGCACATTATAGACCACTTTCCTTGGATCGAATCGCCTATTAGGAATGGTTGCAAGGTTGAGCATGTTTATTTTCTCTGCTTCCTTCTTTGCATGCTTGTAGTCGTGCAAAGTATAAACACAACATCTCAAAGGAAAAGTAGGCCAAGCCTGCTTTTTTGAAATCCTAAGAGTCTTGGATGTTCCTGCGGTCGTAATTTGATAGGCTAATTCTCGGGCTAACAGATTGTTAGGTATGTATAGAGGAAGAACATGAGGTCTTGCAAGGCTAACAAAAACCCTTATGTATGTGAACTTATCCTCCCCAAACCAGTTTCCTAGAGCGGTTAGGTCAATCTCTGCTTTTGACGAAATCTTTGGGGTAGGATTATCAAAAATGGCACGGTAAATAGGCAACATAAAACCATTACAAATTTGGTACAGGTGGTCCTTATAGTGCGCTTTCCACAGCTTTTGGTGATAAATGTTAATTGGCATGGGGTCTTGTGGAGTCCATCTCCACCCCAGTACAGGAAATTCAGAGTTGAAACAAAGAGTATCTAAAATATAAGCACTAAAATAAAACGGAGGAATAGACCTATCGGTCACGCGAGTTTTATTTCTAAGCTCAAGAATTGCAGTGGCTAATTTATCTAAAAATATATTTCCCTAATCCATTATCTCACTGTTAACTACCGCTTCCATTAAAGGAACCATTTCAATAGTGAATTTTGTAGAATCATGTAATCCCCAAATTCTACACATCATTGCCTCGACGTAACAGTAAGGAGAACATAATGAATCTACAAAGTACCTACTTGAAGATTCATGTTTGTGCCTTGCGGGGTTCTGTCTCCATCCCCGAATTGGGGCCGATTCAGTTTCATTCTCACTTGTGAACTTCTCAAGAAATGCTTTATTGTATTTCTTTTGAGGTTCAGGCAAGTGATACATTTTCCTTAAATCATTAGGTTGGAATGAGCTGAAGACTCTTCCGTCGACTGTGCAAAATGTTCTCTTTAAAACAGGGATTTCCTCTATTACCCATCACACTACATCTGTATATGGAAGAATTTTTTCACGAGCTGCTATTCGGTGTAGATATGAGTCAGCTAAATCCCTCAGGGAAGCCTCTGATTTTCTATTTGAATCTGCGGTAGCTTGCACTGATACTGTTTCAGGCTCTTCTGCTTCAATTAGATTATATATGCTTTGCCAGTTTGTGTTTGCAAGGCCAAGACACATAGTGTCTGAAATCAATCCCTTCTTGCTTGGTCCTGGATTAGTGGTAGATTGCCCTGTTACTACAGGAGTTGATGCTGCCACAAATCTCTTGGATTTCTTTCCCATTTGGCTTGAACTTGTTGTTTCGGCAGAGCTCTGTGCAAGGAATAAAATGAACGTAATACAGAGAGTAGGTAGTGTGAGCCAATATGAAAGAGTTATATCAATTAACGAGTAATGAAATATTAAAATAATACTGCCGCAGATACAATCTCAAGGGAGATCTTGGCATAACTGCTTCATTAATTGGGCGCTTAACCTGTCAATCATTTTAAATACCCATCATATCGTTTATATGCCGAATGATTCATTCAAGCATGGCTTGATTTTTTTGGCGGATAATCACAAGTAAATCGCTATCGGGAACAAGAAGGCTTTTAATAATAATCTAAAATAATGCATGCAAGCCTTTTCAATCTATTTTGAAACTCGCGCCTTGCTTTATCGTATCGCAATCGGAGATGTGCTCAGGTCGTAATATTTAGGTTATTGCAAAATCCCCGATCCTCGATGGCGATACACCTTATCGCATCGGGAGATTTTAAAGGTGTCTTAACATGTGGTGCATTACATCACCCGATTGTTGATAGTGATATCGCATCGGAGAAATAGTGGGAGGGCCTTCTTTTATATTCGCTTGCCTTTCCCGATAACCGATAGTTATTCACTTTTCAGATCGGGGTAAACCAATGGGTCTATGCATTATGTTTTCCTTGTTGCGAAATGCGATCTTGCGATCGCTTTATCGCAATAATAAAGAATTGTATATTTATTTCATAAGACCTATTTCATATTTGTTCAAAAGGTTTATAATATATCATTTCCTTTGGACCTTTTGATGAAGGATGAGTTGATACCAATTTTATTCACACATCTATGTTTAAAAGGGACCCATTTCATATTATAGTTTAAAAGAAAAATTTTATGAAATGGGGGGTTGTTGTACAGCACAACAGGTTACTATGAAGAATATTTACAATGAATCATAAGCACAAGTTAATAAATGCAGAGAGTGTTGTGACAATTGGTAGATATTTGATGGTCTAACTCTAGAGGAGCTCTAGGGATACACGATCAGTAAAACCACATAAACAAATGAATCAAATGAAGACGCAACCCAGATCACAAAAGTAATTCATAACTCATGTGGCATGTATCCCATCACACAATATGTTCACCAATCCATCAAAGAGAAAATCAGGAAGTGCTATCATTATATAGCAACTAGGAATAACAACCTTTAAAGGGATTCATATTGGGCGCCATAATCACATTCGTTGATAGGCTGTCATGCATATCAATATAAAAGTATTTACATAGATGAAGAGAGGGAGAACCTATCTACCAAGCCCTCAATACATACCTTTTTCTTCTTTTAATGAATCCAAGCAAAGCTCACACTCACATTTTCACCTTCAATTTTACATATCCCTCTATATCACCACCATTCATCGTGACTAAAATAATATTGTTTCCATGAAAATGCCAGTAATGATGTGCACAAATAAAAAAAGAATAACTAGAGTGTTACACTGATTAGCGATAGCTAGGGATAGGGGCTAGCCACTGATAAACTTGTTTTAAACGGCCTTGTTATGCAAATATAATTCAACTAATATGGTGGTGAAATACAGCTACATACAACTTCATAGGGTAGATAATTGAAAGAAGAAAGCGTAAGCGTTTCTAGGATATGTGTATGAGAGGAGAGGAAACAAATTAATGGAGCACTATGGGCATGTTCATTGTGAGAATACTCAAGTTCTGGAAAACAAAATAGAGAAGAATTGGTGGCACTCATCCAGGCTATCGATGAGACCAAAGAGCCCTCAATGTTGTAAGATATTTCTGCTAAATTTTAATTACTATACAATTCATTGACAAAGTTAGAAAACATTTGAATTTATATACCTCAGGGAGAATGCCAATTTTTTTCTTTACAGACCACGCAAGTTGGAGAAGGGGAGATTCCAGGAAGCAACTAACCTGTGAATATAAAAATGAGTGGTCAGATGTTTTAACTTAATAGGGATGGTAGAACTGGGTGGTACGTCAAGTGCACAAATAACATTATGTCTGAAATACACCACGCTTAAATAGTCTGTGAAGAAACAACCATATTAGAAATTTAAATCGCGTAATGGCAAAGCGCTTAGTACATGTAAGACCACACAACAAGAAGACAATCTATGGCAACAATTCTGATGAGCAGAGGCAAGACTGACATGCAGAGAAAGGCCACACACAGATAGTGGCTCACACTTAAGTAGGGCCAGTATAAACCTACTCTAATACCATGTTAAACACAACCATGGTGAAGGCTGAATATATGAAATATAAGCATTATAAACATCTACTATTCACATGGTATACATTTATAACACACTCTTGTGACTCTTGGATTCATCTTCCAAGGACTCTTGGACTATCTTTGATTTTTCAACTTCCACACCATAACTCTTAGTGATTAGGTATTTGTTACACAATAATTTGTCACTGTCTCCCTCTCAGTCTTCCTACTGTGTCATGGGACCAAATTAATCATGCTCATGCTCTCTAATGTTGCCAAATGACCCACTTTGCCAAAGTTCTTCTATCATTGTGACTATTGTAAAAATAAACGCGCTGATGAGCGCTCCAAAACAGACCTAGTGCGCTGCCAGCGCGGAAGCACACGTGATTCCCTCGCTGGTCGGATTTCATGTGACAGTGCGTCTGTTCCTTACATCTGATCGCGTTGATATGACTTTCTTTGTTATTCAGCAGCGATGTCAGTGCTCTAGTGCAGTTATGTACCCACGATGATCCAGTTTGGGCGAGTTTGTTCTAAAAGCTGGCCTTCCAGATGACTCCAAACCTGGTTGTTGGCCTTGTAAATGTCTCCCTCCCTTCTCTGGCATGTCTATTTCATCATTTGAGCCACCTTCCTTGGAGATAAGCTCATCCTCTCACCATTCATGGAGACCCTTTCTCCTATTTAAGCCTCCACCATTGCCATGAGCTGCTAGTTTTGGAATTGATTGTGTTTAGATCATTGCTGATAGTGTGTGAGCTTGATAGGCAGCTGGTGTGACTAGTGTGGGATTGTTAGAGTGCTTAAGGAAGGTTGTGAAGGGTCTCCTTCTTCTGCTGCTCTTGAGACACCGGTTTGTGGTGACACTTTCCCTGTTATTCCAAGTGTCCAACCGTTGAACTCTCGTGCTCTAGAGGACGAGCTTTACGACTTGTTTTGGAACCCTGTTTGGGAGCCTTCTGAAGAGGATTTTCCCTCTACTCTTGTTGGTGTTTCGTCCCCAATGGATTCTTCCAACATGGAAGACACATCTCCTGTATCGAGTGGAACACCCGTTATGTCGAGTATTAAGACTCCCATCCCGGCAACATCCCCGGTTATCTCTACGCCCTACATTGTTACACCTCTCAGTATCATAGTGCCGGTGTGCTATAGATCTCTAAGGGATGCTATGGGCTCTGCGAGTTCCTCTTCTATGTGGGATAATAACATTGTTCCCACGATGGGACCTTTTGTTTCCCAGGTTCACCGTACCACTGTCACATCAGTTCCAACCAATCCGACCGTTTGTGTCGCATCATCGACTCTAGTTGCTAATGTCGTTACGGCATATTCCGTCGTAACTACTGTTGCCAGCCCATCCCGAGGCCCGATATGTGGTGGTCAATCAGAACGTGCTGCTAGAGTTGTCCATCCTGCAAGTGGTGCCCCGTCTTCTTCTGATGCCATTTCAGCAGGGGGGCATATTCTCAGTACTTGCATGTTGTCCAAAATCCAGGCGGGCAAGGCCCTTATTATGATCCTGTCAATCATTATTTGTATACCTGCTTGCCAGCCCAACCCACTGTAGAAGGTACCATTCCGTTGAATGTGGCTTGGGGTACCACTGGCTACGGTGGTGGCCAATTCTATCCGGGTCAAGGGCAGCCATCTCAGGGACCATCATACCAAGGTCAGCCATCCTACATGCAGCCTAATTATGGGCAGCAGTATTATGGCCAAACCTATCCAGGGCAACCTGGAGGCTCACAAGGACAACCCTACCAGGGACAACCTTTGGCCTCTATTGGTCTGTCTTATACATATGTTGGGCAACCTTCTGGAAACCCGGGACAACCTTATGCGCAGCAAGGACAACCCGAAAACCAGCAAGGTTACCCTTCTAGGCAACCTTATGGAAACCCGTGACAACCTTACGCATAGCAAGGACAACCCAGAAACCAGCAAGGTTACCCTTCTGGGCAAGGTGGCGAGCCTTACGTGCAGCAAGGCCAGCCCACTGCTCAGCCTAGTCAACCATTTGGTCTACAAGGACAACCTTCGGTTGTGCAAGGACAACCAAACCCCCAGCAAGTTAAACCTTCTGGGCAGGTAGGTCCGTCTCAGATCCAACCAGGACAACCTTCCGGCCAGATGGCCCAACCTCAGTCTTCGCAAGGATATCTCTCTGGGGCAGCTCAACTGGGCATGCAGATGGTTCCTGCTTCTCAAGCTCAACCCGGTTACCAACCCCAGAATCAAACTGGTCTCCAGCCACAAGGTGGGTACCAATCCCAACCTTCTTATCAGATGCCGCCTGGTTCCCAGGCTCAATATGGAGCCCAGCAACCATATGGATACCAGTAACCCCAGGGGCCAAATCAATTCGCCCCGTATCAAAATTACCAACAGCCGCAGGTCACCCCTTATCAAAATTGTCAGCAACCCAATGTTGATCCTGCAGGATAGTATGGTAACCAATGGGGCGCTGGGGGGTAGAACCAGAATCAACCATCCGGTTATGGATATAGCCCTTACGGATAAAGTTCCTATGGACAAGGTCCTTTTGGACCTGGTCTGTCCAAAAAGGTCAATGGGGGAAACCAGCAAATGGATGGAACTCTAGCCCTACCTCATATCCACAGATGTCCTTCAACCCGCAGCTACCATTTCTAGCAACGTTGGAACTGCCCGATGTGTCGAAGTTAACAAATGATCCTATTTTGCATAATCCACAATGGCCACCAGTTCCAACTAAGATACCCGACGACTGTCCCAAATTCGACGGAAAAGCTGGAGAGGATCCTCAAGCCCATGTAATGACTTATCACCTATGGTGTTCGTCTAATTCATGGCTTGATGATTCGATTCGACTTCGCCTGTTCCAAAGGACTCTCACCGGCTCCGCTGCTAAATGGTACATTTAATTGACCTATGTGTATTTTCAAGATTTCAATTCATTGGCTATGGCATTCCCCACTCATTTTTAGTTACCCATTCGGTACGAGACAGGGACCCATCTCCTTACGTCTCTCAAGCAGGATACGGCTACACACATCTCTGATCATATACATGAATGGAGAAGGCATCACCGGTTGATCAACTTTTGGATTCCTGATCAACTCCTCACCGATTGGTTCACAACTTCCTTTGTCCCTAAGATTGCACGGGACATTGCTATGGGAGCCTGTGTGACTGAAGAGCAAGCTATCGCGCGTGCTCTGTACCTTGACTTAGTTTACTCTCAGTCAGGTACTTTGTATGAGTATTTGCCTGATGCCCCGGGACTTGGTACATCCAAAGCTCCACCAAAGCCATATGTTGATGGAGTTATTGGCTCTGTGAATCCATCGTCCAAAAAATCATCCTTGAACCCTGGGAAGCAAAAGCCGGATGCTTCTAACGAAAACACTTCTCAGGGTGGTTCAAATTCTAGAAGTACTTCCGAGGTTAACGCCATCCAGTCCACCATGGCGAGTAAGGCCTCGAAAGGAAAGAAAAAGGGGAAAGCAAAGAATAAGTCTGAACAACCTAAACAGGATTCCTCCAAACCTCCATCCAAGGAAGGAGATAAGCGCAAACCCAAATATCCTTGTCTCATCTGTGAGGAGGATCACTATACTAAAGACTGCCCAAGGCAGTCCGAGGTTAGTCGTTTGTTGAAAGGCGCTCCTGGGATTCCTGCGGTTCTTAAAGAACCTTTCCCCTCTCAACAGACTCAAATGGTGGCTGATCCATCTTCTTCTCCCTTTTGTTCCCAAGTCTTCATGGCTAGATCCATTCCCGTTCATGTAATGACTCAGACAAAGGAGTATCCGTCGTCCGCCGGGAAGGAGCCCGAGGTTCCCTCAAGTGCTCCTTCATCTAGCTCTGGGCAGCTCCACATTGAGAGACCAAGTACTGAGACGACCATCCGACCCCCTCCCAAAGGAGTACTCAGGATATCATCTTACAACTCAAATGGTCGTGCTGCTCAACACTACAACATAGTTGATGACTTAGCACAGGCTCAGTCGGCTATGTCTACCTTAGAAGTTCTCCAGAGCTACCCCCACTCAGAGGAAGTCCCTGCTATCGGCCATCGGTGGCATCAGCCCGGCAGATTCGGATCTGATTACCTTTGACCTTGAGAGCCATGTCCCAAGGCTGCCTCATCAGATCGCTTTTCTTATACAAGTCATCATCAATTCAAAAACGATCCATCGTACAGTTATTGATGAGGGCGCGTCAACTTGCATCATGTCTATTGCTTGTTGGAAAGCGATCGGGTCTCCAACTCTGAGCCAGTCTCCTACGACACTGGAGGCCTTCGATGGGAGAGAATCTTGTCCCTATGGTATTCTTCAACGATTGCCGATCAATTTAGAAGGGAAACCCGTTGAAGTAGAAGTTGAGGTCGTTGATGCAAATCTTACTTACAACCTCCTTCTGGGCTGGAGTTAGACGTATGCCATGCATTCCGTGGCTTCATCCCTCTTCCGTGTCATCCGTTTCCCTCACCAAGGGAAAATTGTCACGGTAGACCAACTCTCCTTCTTCGCTTCTTCTTCTGAAGGAAATGTGCCTTTCGTGGAGCATACCTCCACCCCGTTCGAGAGTGTGGGAGCCAGGCTCTTCAAAGATCCCGCCCTTATGGGTGTCTTTTCACTCCCACCTCCGAACCTTGCTTCACTCGGTTTGGTTTCTACTCGTTCTGATCCCTCATTGCACACTGTTGCGACCCTCAGTCCCTCTGCCAAAGGGGGCATTGATCCTCTAGCTTGTAAGCCTCGCTCGGCCGGGGGACATAGGCAGATCATCGGTGCCATTTATCATTTTATACAACAGGCCGAGACGACGCCTACATTATCTAGGGCGGTTATGCAACCGTGCGATAAGGCAAGTCCCGAAATGGGCTTGACTTGAACCAACTATTATGCGTGCACTTCTATTTTTGTACATACGTATGCTTTCAGCAGTGTGTTGTGTGTGCATGTTTCTTTTAATTTTTATATGTCGGCATGATTGCCGCTTATTGTGTCTTTTGCTTCTTGAACAGATGTCTGGATCACACTACGTTGGTTTCGTTGATGGTGCTTCCCGCAGTACTCGTAGATTTTCATCTGTGGCATGGGTGATCTACGATCCTCATGGTGAGTTAGTAGATATTCAAGGGGTGTGTCTGGGTTGTACGATGAACAATGTTGCTGAATATAGTGCTGTGATTGAATTATTAGCTAAGGCGATTAACCTCGGCATTCGCACATTGGTTGTAAACTTGGATTCTCAACTTGTAGTCCACCAACTCAATGGGCGTTATTCCGTCAGAGATCATCGGATTTTAAGGTTGTATTTACGTGTTAAGTTATTAGAAAGGGATTTTGATTTCATTACTTATCAACATATTCCAAGACGAATTAATACGTTAACTGATGCATTAGCTAATTTATGTATTAGACAGGCATTTGCATAACATGTGAATCAACATAATACAAGAAGCAATAAGTACAATAGACCATAAAACATAGGTATATATATATATATATATATATATATATATATATATATATATATATATATATATATATATATATATATATATATATATAATATATATATATATATTATATATTATATATATATATTATATATATAGATATATATATATATATCGTGTGGCGCACCAAGGCGCTCAAAAATAAGTGTACATGTCTAGATAGGCCTGTGTTCTCTGTACATCTGAGACACATGTCTCTCAAAAATCACCAGTAGGGAATAAAGACCTAGATATCTACTGTGGTGGGTTGTTCTCCCTATAATCCGTAGCCGCTCATGCCACCCGCCTCAAAAGGCGGTGCATCCTAGGTTCTACTCCCACTCTATGGATCTGAGACGCTATGGGGACCTCCTCTATCCCTTGGAAATCTGGGATCCCTATCAGCAAGCCCTCAAGGTTCCGTATCACGGTCTCCATCGTATCATCTCCCGGAGGAGCCAGGGCTAGAGCTCCAATACCCCATGCATCCCTCCGTGCCTCCGGGGCCAGGCCGAGGGGTCCAGCAGGCAGCGGCATGTCTGGGTCTCCACGGAAGTCTATGCCGACATATGGCTAGTCCTCCGCAAAAATAGTCTGCCTCTCCAACCACTCTCAGAAGTATACTCCCCATGCCACTGGTCGACCGCCACCTCCTCGTGGCATGACATGGCCCCATTGTGTGGCCCTCGTCTCTCGAGGGCCTCTAGGTGGGTCCACGGCCATATCCTGCAGCTGCAATGCCAGTACCCGCTCCAGCATGAGCGGGAGTAAGATCGACCCGTAGCCAAACTACTTCGACTCACCTCGACGGCAGTAGGTTAGCTGTCTCTTCATACTCGTAGTTACTGCCGCTGCCCAGTTGAATATGGTAGGATTCAAGCATTCGAGAGCCAATCAGAGATGGGCCTTCGAGGCCTCGTGATTGGCCAAGGAGCCTGCTGCCCAAGTCACCATGAAGAGTATAGTTCGAAGGACGATGTCCTCCACCGTAGGAATTGATACCTTCCCGCTCCGCGTTTTACGTGCATGTGGGCACACCTGAGCCATCAGCATATCTAGAGTATCGCCACCGGGTCGCTGCCCCTCCAGAATAGGCATCTCACCTCATCGTGATAACCCGGTCAAAAAATAGATATATGTGTAATCAAACTCGATGTCTCGGCCTCGGATCACAAACTTCCCATCAGTGGGACTCCAGGCTCTGATCAAGAATTCAAGAAGGTTAGGCTATGCTCGCAGGCATGGAGTTAGGAAGAATTTAAGCAACCCGCACGCCCGCATTGAATTTCGGCACCCAACATCGGAAAAAGCTGCTATATCCTCATTATCATGAGTTCGTTCTTGCCAAACGAACACCATTATACCCTGCATGATCAAAAAATTTCATTAGGGCCCTGTTCATAAAGTTTCATACGTTCATTTGTCAAAAAACTTGTTGCGCGGCGTCAGCACGACTGTTTTTAAAATAGTCAGGCTGATAATGGCGCCCTTTGATAATTTTTATCGGGTCAGCACAGAAGTAAATCACTCTTTCGCGCTGATCTGGGAGTGGTCTGTGGAAATTCTTTTGATCAGCGCGGACCCGATAGGGAAATCCGCGCTGACCGAGAGTGGAATGAGCTTCAAAAAATCCGCCCAAACCGCCACTTCCCACCATTAAAATGCAACAAAAAGACTTCAAAATGGAGCGTAAGGGAAGATGAACCTGCCTGGTACAGACTGCAGGATCTTTGATGCACATACGGGGTGGAATTTGGCTCGTCAACCTCACAGCTCCAAGTCGTTCTCCAAAGCTCCAAATGGTAACAATGGTAAAAAATTTGGTTTACCCTCCTATTTATGGTAAATTTTGAAAATTAAATATTATTTTTCATCAATATAGGTTTTTTATGATCGTTTTTACCATATGCTTGGTTCCAATATAGTTTTACTATGTTTTTATGCATGTTGTCTACATTATTTCGAACAGGTTTACGCGTGTGGTGTTCCTTGTGCAGATTCTCATACTCGTGGAATTACGACGGTTCTATACGCACTTGGTTCCAAAACGTCGGCTTTAAGCTCTTTTTCGACGTGAAATAAGAAAAGATAGCCGAGTCTCCCTCTCAATTCGTTAAAAGAAATGAGAGGCGGTCGCCTTTAAAGCTCTTTTTTCGACCGTTTAAACTTAAAAAGATTGTCGGATTTTTGTCGTTTCGAATTCGTTAA
The DNA here is from genome assembly GCA_000404065.3 of Pinus taeda. Lineage (NCBI taxonomy): Eukaryota > Viridiplantae > Streptophyta > Pinopsida > Pinales > Pinaceae > Pinus > Pinus taeda. The sequence goes on from APFE030022739.1 coordinate 32,104, forward strand.
TGGTCACGAAGCGACGTGGTTTTGATCGCTTTTTTAATTTTTCAGATCAAAGTCACTATTTATGAAAAGTACTCCTTGGTCGTAATGATCGAGCGGTTCTTTTGAGCATAGTTTTATACTTTTTCGGGCTCGAGAGACACAACTTTACTAAAAAGGACATCCCTGGAGTTTCCTCTTCGCTGTCTTTTCAAACTCTCTAAATATGAAAAGACGCTGAGTTTTTCCTTTGTCAGAATTGTTAAAACTTTAATGACATCAGGTTCCATCGTGATGACGCCTCTCAAGCATATGCTATCCCCATCAAGCTTGCCATCCAAAAATAATCGGGGTACTCGCCAAAAATGGTGGGGGAATAAAGGAACCGTAATCATCGTCGTAAATCGGCAGTATGTCACTCTTGAACATGGCACTTGTCTACATTCGTGTCTGGGTGGGGACATCTCATCTTGTTTCACATTTTCCCCTGTGGGTTTGGGCTATCTTGTTTGACCATTCATCTGCTCATCGTCTTGTCACCATGACCCCTGATCATTTGACATCAAATACTGCCAAGTCCGCTGTTGTGCCACCGATATGTTCAAGAGAAGTTGACCTCTGCAGAGTACTCAACCTCCCTCTGATATCTCACACAAAACATTTTATCCCTCTCTGTCTCATGTCGATGATGTGGGAAACATTATGGCCCAACTTCGATCAAGGTCGCTTCCTGTCGACTTCAGCTCATTATCCAGGAAGTTGACCTAGAGACTCCCTTCAGGTGCCTTAGAGCCTGCATGCCTCAATGGCAGGTTCTTCATGTTTGACGCGAGGTTTTCATCATTGGCCTCCGATCGGATGATTCTACGGGTGTTCGACACCGGCTCACTGATTCGTACGTCGTGGATTGTACCTATAGTACATTGAGGACCATTGTCATTATTGGTGGTACCTCTCGCGTCTGTTAACAGTTTTCATCATTGACTAGTAATCAGACGATGTTCTCGCATATTCGACTTCGACTCTTATATTCGCATGCTTGAACTTGTACTTTGTTCAGGTCGAGTTGGAGCGCAAGACCCTGGATTTTGTATGTCAGGATCCAGGTTGCATTGTGTGGATTATTATAATCACTACATGACTCATTCACTGGATGGTTGCGACCATGCCTGAGTCCATTCATTGATCCTCATCGGATGGCTGTGTCCATACCTGGGATCCAGATTTTTATGTACTCTGCTATGGATGGCTGCGCCCATACCATGTACATCATGTATTTGAAATATCAGTTGTACTACGTGCAGGTTCTTCTTGGTGGTGTTCCATCTCAGCCAATTTCGTAAAGCATTTCACCCCTCCCACTCTCTCGGGCTTCATGCTTTAGGGGGCATCTGTTACAAAGTAATTTGTCACTGTCTCCCTGTCAGTCTTCCTACTGTGTCATTGGACCAAATTAATCATGCTCATGCTCTCTAATGTTGCCAAATGACCCACTTTGCCAAAGTTCTTCTATCATCGTGACTATTGTAAAAATAAACGCGCTGATGAGCGCTCCAAAACAGACCTAGTGCACTACCAGCGTAGAAGCACACGTGATTCCCACGCTGGTCAGATTTCATGTGACAGCACGTCTGTTCCTTATATCTGATCACGCTGATATGACTTTCTTTGTTATTCAGCAGCGATGTCAGTGCTCCAGCGCAGTTATGTACCCACGATGATCGAGTTTAGGCGAGTTTGTTCTAATAGCCGGCCTTCCAGATGACTCCAGACCTAGTTGTTGGCCTTGTAAATGTCACCCTCCCTTCTCTGGCATGTTTGTTTCGTCATTTGAGCCACCTTCCTTGGAGATAAGCTCATCCTCTCACCATTCATGGAGACCCTTTCTCCTATTTAAGCCTCCACCATTGCCATGAGCTGCTAGTTTTGGAATTGATTGAATTTAGAGCATTGCTGATAGTGTGTGAGCTTGATAGGCAGCTGGTGTGACTAGTGTGGGATTGATAGAGTGCTTAAGGAAGGTTGTGAAGTGTTTCCATCTTGTGTAAACTTGTGTGAGAGAGAGTTTTGTCTTGGGATATCTACCTTCAAGGGTGAATGCTTGAAGGACTTGCTGGCTGGACCGACCCAAAGGAGGATTCGATGTCAAAACTTGGTTGTATTCTCTTTTGTTTTATCAATAATAATAGATGACTATCATTATGGTTCCACTCATGTGTCTTTATTATGATGTTTGAGTTGTATCCTTTCTGACTGATACATAGTTGCATTTCTCGGATTTATGCTTGTATTTATTCTTGTTCTTTTGCATGTGCAGGTGTCGTTCACCGGAGATCGTGAGGATTGCGACCAGCTGAAGTGAAAGAATGGAAGCAACAAACCCTTCTACGAATATAAAGCGTTGGATTTCGAGGTAGGCTCTCATCTTGGCCTTTATTTTGCAATTAGGAACCTGCGTGTTAGCGTTGTTTGATTGTTGCTAGACCTCAGTTAGGCTAGTGGGATCGCCTTTGTCCATAGAGGGGATTTACCTACACAACAGTATTCAATAGTGATTACTAAAGATCATAATATGGAATTCACATGCAATTATAAAGCCATGAATACCCTACTTGTTGGTCTACCTATTTTTGCTGTGACAAATTTCCTCCAAAATGTTTCCTACACTTGAATTTTGGAGTGTAATGTGGATATTTCGATCGGTCATTCCATGGTCACTTCTTGGTTAGATGATTCTTTTGACATAAACTCTTGGATTACTATAATAGGTCCATGAGCACATTATTTTACACAATATTTAACAAGCATAACATGGTCCATTGACAGTCCCTCACTTTGTTTGCGATCGTACTTCTATTTTGGCGAGTTTCTCCAAATGTGAATTTTGTGTACTTTGAATGTTGCATGTGTTGTTTTCATGTTTAAAACTATCGCTTTCGATTACTTACCATTTAGCTAGTGTCATTTTCATGTTTTCTTCACCCTCACATGTGTTTTTTCACCATCATTTGGATATCGCAAGTGTCGTTCGCACTCTTATCTTCATATCACAAGTGTCATATTTTGGCCAAGGAATTGCTACTTATGATGTAAATTTGAGTTTTGGTTTGTTTCAAGGGGAAATATTTGTGATAATAAGTTTTTTTTACCATGTAAACACCCATCGCACTCATTACCAAAGTTTTAAGCATTGTTGCACAAGTGTCGTCATAGTCGCCTCAATGTTTATCTTTAGTGTCACACTTGTCGTAAAGTCGTCGCATTGAGGGAAATATGTTGTTAATGTGTTTTAGATGATCTATATTATTATGTAAAAAAAAATTCTAAGTATGTGATCATAGTAAATTCATATCATTGTTCACATCAGTGTCATTGATCCCACACTTAGCCATTTTTCGGAAACTTCCTTGCAACCTAGCCTCGTCTGGCCTTCCTCAACTATGCATTGCATAGTGCCAACCCTGAAGCTGTAACCATGTCCCTTGACACTGTGAAATGCATACTTCCTCCCAGGATTGTGCACTGTGTAGTTACAGTGCTCAACCCAGACCCTAGTCCCCAGAATTGTGCAATCCAACTCTCCAACCTGGCCTCAGCTGCGCGATGCAGTCTTTGAGCTCAAGCTCAACCCTTGATCTCATGAGTTGTGTAATTTCACAATCATCAGGTCTTATCTACCTCCCAAAACTATGCAATTGGATGAAACAATCCAAAACCCCTCAGCCTAACTCATTGACTCCAAAATTGTGCAATTTCTCACTCCTTCCTAGTTAGTACTTCACATTGTGCAGTATCAAGGCTCAAGCCTCAGCCCTGAGCTCTTGAACTATGCAATAGCATAATCACCTCAGCTCATGTTTCCTCTAGAACTATGCGATGGGAAAAAATAGTGCTCAAGCTCTCATCTTGGCTCCTTGAGCTCCCCAACTACACAATTTTTTTGCTCAGTCCAAGCTTGAACTACACACTGTGTAGTCTCAAGGCTCAAGCCTAACCCTTAACTACCTAAGTTGTGCAATTGTGCAATTAATGATCCTCTTTCCCATCTTGTCACCCTTTTTTGGCTCAATGAGTGGATCAATATGCAGTATCTTCAACTAAGTGTTTATGGGGTTGATGTCATGTTGCCATGAGTGGATTTCCAATGCAGGAACTATATCATGTTATGTGTGATGTAGGTAAATTCTTACTGCAGACAAAAACAATTCCTCTAGCCCGAGAGAGTGGGTCTAGTCACAAACAGACAATCTATGGAATATTTCCTTAGGCTAGAATCAATTAAGAGGGCCTTCCTCTTAGAACGTTATTCCGCTTGGTGATGATCATGCTTCCTCACTACAACTATCTTTCATTTTCTTCCTTTGCACACCTGAAACAAGACAAAAATAGCAAAAGAAAAACATAATAGCATACAATATTGTATTCAACTTACTTAACAAGTCAAGAAACATTAAGCCATAAATATGTGAGATGACATTTCATGTAGGAAATCAATTGATAGTTGCATCTATATTAGTTCAAGAAGAGATTACAACCGATGTCTTGACGTTGCTTTTCTCCTCCGACATATCCTGGTTCCCACATTTTTGCTAGCACTTCATGGAAAACCCCAACAATAGAGATTTTAATGCCTCTTTCCCTCTAGTCTCAAACCAAACCAAACTCGCAATTCTTCCTTAAACACAAGCTAGAAAGCTACAAAATATGGGTAGCTTGTTGACTACTCCAAAATCAAAACCTCAGCCAGAATTTAACTTGGTATAAAAGCTAACTTGTGATTGGCAAAAAGAGAGGTTTATATAGCTTGGATGGAGGGGATATAGTTCTTATTCTCATGGGATAAGGCCTTATCTCTTGGATTAGTTCCATCCTAATATGGGAAAGTAGACCAAACTAACCTCTTCGACTCCATCTGGCCTAACCATTTACCAGAATTCCATTACAAAGCTTCTAGAGCTGGAAGCTTCAGCTCCATATATAAAACAAATTCCAAATGAGGATTGGCGTGACTGAGAAAAGGCTCAGTCGATCCAATTGGTGTTAGGGACAGTTGTAAACCCTGCATATCGGCACAAGGAGGACACAGGTCATTAGCATCAGTCTTGTAAACTGGGATAAACCGAAGATTTTTGGGATATGATGCAAAAGGGAATTGTTCTACTCATGAAGAGGTACACAATGGGAGTTTCTTCATGATAGGAAAACATGTCTGGTATACTGTAGAGGTCCTCCAGGATCATGGACGAGGAGTATAGGAATAGTGACAAAATGTTGTGTAATAATATGCAAAGATGATGAAGAAGGGTATGGAGAAGTAGGACATGCTAGAAAACACCTAAGGATTTAAAGATATAAGATGATCATCACGAAAGATGACAAATGAACAATAGACTATAACAAAATATGGGATATCAAGACCATATTGAATACTCCTTATCTTTAATTCATAAGAAGGAGACAAAAGAAGAACATGCACCATGTTTGAGGAAGACACAAAGAAAGAAACATCAAAATGTGACTTGACATTTCCATGTCTTCATGCAGTCCATGTCATTAGTGTCATGTCATGGCATGTCTTTAGTCACCATGTGCCACATCATTTGTGGATTATGTAATTCTATATTATAAAATGTAATGTGAAGTGGAAGTCTAAGATTCATCTATGTAATGTTAAGAGTCAAGTAGGAAGTCGAAAAGTTATGAGAATTCAAACAATCATGAGGGTAGTCCAAGAGTCATAAGGAAGGTGAATGATCACCCCATTTGTTATATACACACCCTCATTGTATATGAAAAGGAATTTCACCTTGGCTCCTCCTACAAGGCCTTGGACAGACAAGCTAGTTCTTTGGAGGAGAAAGGAGTGGCTCCAACGCTCCACTATTGGAGGTAGTGATGTTTATTTTGTACACATTTATTAGAACTTTTACTTAATATTAGAAGGCTCATTTCCAACACATTCTTCATGCATGGATTATGAATATTTGTAAGACTATTTTGTGAATGTTATTAATTCATGTTTTCTTTCATCTGTGCTAAATTAGTTGAACTATTTCAGTTATTTTCATACTTATCATATTGTGAATGTGTTGTAATGGTTTCCATCGCCATCACATCCTTATGAACTATTCCATTGGATATTAGACATATATTTCTTATTGTATTGGTTGTAATTATTGTCGCATCCTTGTGGAATATTCCACTAGATATTGAAAGAATATTTCTTACCTATGTGTGTCTCTACTAGGGTGGTACTATTACCTATCTCCTAAAGGATCACTTCTCTCTCCCATCCATATTAAAATAATTTTAACACACATACAACTAAACACTCACCAGGCACAACCCCTTGCTTTTCAAAGGTGCAAGTTCACCCCTCTCTCTTGCTCATAGTAAAAGCCAAGGAAAATCTATAAGAATATATGGCATCTGGGTCGATACTATGGATCATGCTCCTATTCCGAATTGCGTGAGGTCTAATTGGTACTTCACATCAGGGATACCCCTTTCGTTGACAAATTTCCAGCATAATCAACAAAATGGTGTTAGAAGGAGGGCTAGATGACAAGCTGATCCCTTTGAGTATGTTTTAAATCTCTTATAGTAAATGGCTCATCCTCAAATCATACTCCTGAGGTATTTTTCTAACCTGTCCCCTGGTGAAATTTCAATCCCTCATGAGTCTATCCATGACTTGCCTCAACTCAAGTTTGATGGTGAGGGTAAAACATCCTTTCCCAAGCATGCATTTCTTTTTCTTACGTTTTGTGAATATTATGAAATTGATTGTGAAGATGTGGCTTGTATTGTTTTTTGCCTCACCCTTGAAGTTCATGTTAGCTGATGGCGTCACACTCTACCAGCTGGCTCCATTCATTCTCTTAACCATCTCATCGAGGAAATTCATTTATCATTTGATAGGTATGATTACCAAAATGTTTATGAAAGAATCGATCAACTTAGAATTGAGCTTGATGAATCAGTTTAGTATTTCTCTAATTGGTTCCTTCATATTTTTTATGAATTTCCTGAAGAATATATGCATCAGGATTCTTGAAACAAAATTGAGTTTTTCATATCACTTTACATAGTGAATGGAGACCAATTGATGTTTCTTCATCCCTAACTCTATTAAATCAAGAGACACCGCTAATTTTAGAGGAGGAACTTGCTATTCCTTTTGTTCCTTGTCCTCGTCCTTTTTCAGTTCCAATGCAGGTGCCTCGTTGCAATGATCATAAAGTTGGAAAATATCCACATGAAATTCCTAATCCATCTTCTCATCCTCCTTGTGCCTTTCATTATTCAAATATAATAGAGGAAATCCCGGAATGGCTCATGAAGCCTACATAAAACCAAAGTTTCTATTCTCAAGATGGTATTAACACTCATAAATATAGCCTTGAATCTGATTCATATGTCTGTCATCCTCTATCATCTAGATGTCATGACTCTTTGTATCGTGATCCGCTTGATCAATCTGCTCCATCAACTAGTTTGTTTCAGTCTCCTAATTTTCAAGTTGTTGGTCGAAATTACGATCGAGCTCAAGATAGATGCAATACACAAGTAGAGGAGCAGAAAGTGGAAATTATTCCAATATTTCTAAACCTTTTCAAAATCCTTCATGTGAGCATGGCATCTACTCATTCTTGACTAATATTGAATTTGTTAATCTTGGTAATGAATCAAATGAAATTAGTTTGTTTAGATATGTAGTATTGGGAAACAATCATTCTGATGATGATGATTTTGTTGATTTAGGTGATGATGAATTCCCAAGTGTACCAGTTGATATTTTGGTTTCTCATGAAAATTTTAATTTGAAATATTTAGATCTAGAAATTGTTTCGAGTGAAGAAAATTCTCTTATCAAAACTTCCTCTTAGTGCCACTATCCCTTCTGATCTCTTGTTCGCAATGAAGATACTCCATGCTCTTCAATTTCTTCATCGCATGAGCTCACTTATCAATTGACATAAGGTAGCGAGGTTTTTCATGATGAAAGATAAAATAATAAAATCATTGAGTATCCTTTATATCTTGTATCATCTCTTGTTTTGCATGAAGACAACTCTTCAAATCAACTTTCTCATGAAATTTCTCAATCTCTAGATTTTCAATCAAAAGAATCTTTCGACTTGAGTAATCTGGTTGTCGATATTGTAAAATCTGATCAAATAAGTGAAAGATATGGATGCCATCTAGTTAATAGTGGTCTCATCAAAATCAGTGAAAGCAACTACCCTCACACCATGCATGATCTGGTTCAATCTTCAGAATGTGATTTTACAATTCTTGAAAGTTCTGGGAATTTGTAGAGAGTCGAGGCACTTCAAATTTTGTTGATGGCTATGTCAAGATATCGCAACTCTGGTAATACCCCTAAACTAAGTTAGGTTTTGTTTTCTTCACAAAAATCTTCTTTCTACATGGTTTCACTTGATGTAAATTATTTCTTGAAATACATTTGGCAGTGTGGATATCATCTTTCAAACCTTCAAGATTCTATTTTTGGTCAGATTCAAGATGATTCATCTTCGTGCAAATATCATGTATAAAACTTGTGTTTGTAATGTGTATCTCTCATAGAATCATGGAACTGCGAAGTTGACTATTCTAAATATTATTGTTGTCCAAAGGAGTCATACGTGTCACACTCTTTTGAAAATAATAAGCTCCTGATCACTCTTGTGAATATTCTGATGCTAATATTTTTCTTCATCACACCTGAAATCCACTTGAGCATCAGTGAATGCATGGATTATCTGACCAATTAAATTATTCCTCACTCGATTTACCCTGACTTCTTTCATGTGTTTACTTTACTACCACTCCTTTTCACTTCTTTTGATGATTACGATGCTAGTGCAGTGTGCAACCAACTATAATAAAATGGTTTATTACACTCATGATGCAAGGAAGATGATTTTATTATGCTGATCATTCATAAAACTATTCAAGTAGATTTATCTTTGGTAATTACAAACTGAGAATATCATGATTTAGTCAACCCATCAGATCATGATTCTATCTTTGATGACTATCATTCAACTTAGTATTTTCCCATTAGTACAACAAATGATAGTTTTTTTTACACCCTTTGATGCTTATGGTTTAGCATCTCACTACCCGGGTACTTGTCAAGCAGTTGAGTCATTTCCACACTTGCTAATGGTTATGTCAAATCCTCATTGTCTTGACATGTATCTTGAATATGATCAGATCTATTATCCCTCACAAAATTATAATCATAATCCCATTCCTCTAATTGAATATTCATCTTTTCAAAGATTTCATGGCTTTCAAGAGGATTGTCACGAATTTTACAATCCAATCATTGAATGATTGGAGAAATCTTACTTGGTAGGCTCTGTCGCAAATAACAAGCTTTGATCTTTCTGTGTGCTTGTTAAGGAGTTCGGTGTAGTTGAATACACATTCACTAGAAGATTTTGAGGTTTGTTGAATGATGGTTTTCATCAAAAAGGTAAGAATATGAATTGGTTAGAAGTAATGGTTATGGCCTATCTTTCTTCTAACAAGAAAGACCTTCAAATTGTTGTGCAAGTTATTCATGTTCTTAGCTGTTCCATTTCACATTTCTTTATATCAGTTTTAATTTCCTATATCTTTGTTAATGCAGGTTAGAAGTAGTTATGGTGGACTCATTGGAAATTTCATTATACATGACCCTGACCTTCTAGATAGTTAGGTTAGGAGTAGGTCTAGTTGAATTTTAGTTTACTTACACATGCATCCTGAATTCGTTTCTTGTGGTGTGTATTGTGTTTTCTAATTTTGATTCCACATCATGTTTTGGTTTACCCACCTTTTGTCTTGTCTTCTAGTTTTGTTTCCTTTATTGTGTCTTATCTTTCCTTTCATTTTGTTAAACCTTGCATGAAGATGCTCTATTCGCTCAAAAGGGGATGTGGAAAAATAGAAAAGGACTTTGTGACACTGCAACATTTGGATAAACCTTTGTCCTTCTTCCTTTTCTTGGTTACATCTTTTGATCGATGATGTTTTTGACGAAAAATATGATCCTTGCATTAAGAAAGCCTTGTGATCTCCATGTATATTCTAAAAACCTCATCCCTACACTTGAGTTTTTATGTTTTATTGTTTCTAAGCTCATCCAATCAAGTAGAGAAGGACAAGGGGAAAATCTAAACAAGAAAACCATTATCATAGGTCTTATATATGCTTCTCTGAAGGGAAAACCTCTCCTACTCTCAATAAGTCGGGATCTGTCTTCCACATATGAAATAAATAAGTTGGATGCATAGTCCTATATAAAATAAATTAATAAAGGCAAAAGAAGAGAAAGGATTCCTAGACAGAGAGGTGAACCAACAAACTCTATCAGGGTACTATCCAAGCTTGCTAGTACCAAAGCAATGTTTGTGTCCCTGAAGTGACTCTGTTGGGGTATTCTCTAGTGCCTACTAGTAGTGTAGCAACACCAGAGATAAAAAAACTACGCTTTGAACATCTAAAGAATGTGAACTTCATTACCCTATCCCTATTCGAAACATTGTATGATCATTGATCTTATTTATTTTTAACCAAGTAAATGAATGGAGGGGACTCTGTCTATGCACGGGGTAACTAGGGAAGCCATGGTAATATCAATGATGAATCAATACTTGCTAAACAACTAGACCCTGCAAGAAAGAATTGACCAATGAAAAGAAGCTGAAGTTCTACCAGTGTGTCATCAAGTGTTGTCGTTGCGAAAAACAACCTCCAAAACTTTTCCTACAATTAAAATTTGGATCATAGTATGGATCTTGTGATTGGTCATTTCATAGTCACTTCTTGGTCAGCTGATGATTTTGAGCTCCCTTCTTGGATTAGAAGTGTCAAAGTCACATGCTCACACATGCTAAGTTTGCATAATGCCCATGAACACATTCTTTTACTCAAGCTTGAACAAGCATAACAAATCCATCAATATTGTGCCTACGCAATGTCCAATCCATGTCAATAGTTAGTGCGCACTGACATTCCCTCACTTTCTTTGCGATCATACATTTATTTTGGTGAGTTTCTCCAACTGTTTCTTTCGTGCACTTTCACCATTGCAAGTGTTCTTTTCATGTTTACAAATGTCACTTTTGCTTGATTTCCCTTTCATTAGTGTCATTTTAATGTTATCTTTTACCTGGAATGTGTTGTTTTCACCGTTGTTCGCATTGCTCGCATATCACAAGTTTCGTTCGCACTCATATGTTCATATCACAAGTGTCGTATTTTGGCGTAGGAATTGACACTTATCATGTAAACTGGATTTTTGGTTTGTTTCAAGGGGAAATATTTGTGATAATTAGTTTTTATTACCATGTAAACACATGTCACACTCATTCCAAAAGTTTTAAGCTCTGTCGCATAAGTGTCATCACACTCGTCACAAAGCGTATCTTTAGTGTCGCACTTGTTATAGAGTCATCACAAAGTTGTCACATTGAGGGAAATGTGTTGTTAATGTGCTTTCGATGATCTGTTTTTTTATGTCGACAAGTATTCTAAGTATGTCATCACAATCACATCATATCAATGTTCACATCAATCTCATTGATCCCACACAGCCATTTTTTGGAAAATTCACTGCAACCTAGCCTTGTTTGGCCTTCCTCAACTACACATTGCGTAGTTCTAACCATCAACATACAACACTTTCCCTTGAGACTACACAATGCATAGTTCCTACTTCCTAGGATTGTGCACTGTACAATTCCAGTGCTCAAGCTTGGACCTTAGCCCTAAGAATTACGCAATCCAACCTGTTAAGGTCCTATGATTCATAGGATCAAATGATGATTGAGTATTTTCTTTTAGTATATCCATTTGTATATAATATTTCATATTTCAAATTGATGAGTGCTAGTATTGTAGCAAGGATGCTGCAACTCCTAGGCTACCAACTTTACTTATCAACCCGGAGTTCGTATAAACTCGGAGGTGACAGTGTTGTATGCACAAGTAAAAGTGATGGTTCTTCCTATTGTCACTGTTCAGCTGGCGAGAGACCACTGGAATTCCAAGGTAGACTTATATAGAGTTAGGAGAATCTTGATTCTTTGATGGAAGAAAGGCAAATCTACTCTAAAGAGTTACTCTACTGCAGTAATGAAAAAAACCAACATGTAATGCCAAACCACACCATACCCTAATTAACCATTTAAGAAGCTATGCTAAGAAGAAATGATAAATCAATAATAATAAAATGCTACTATCTAAGTTGTAGAAGTAAAAACCATCAAACAATACTAAGGTGCAAGCAAAGAAACTAAACTAACTCTGTTTTCACTTTTTTGGTTTTTTAGGCAAAATCAAGCATGCAAAGTAATTGTTCTTCTGGACGTGATAGGTGGATTGCAGGTGTTTGAGGATGGCTAGAAGGTTTATGGAGTGGTTGGATGGTGTGGAGGGGTATTAGGAGGATTTTTGTGAATTCCTAGAGGTTTCCCATCAATTCGGTCTCAAAACAGGCCATTTCAGGAAAACCTACAGGTTGTACTAGAAACCTACAGGATGATCCTGTAGGAATTACAGGAAACCTACAGGATATAGCCAAGAGCTAATTCTGAGGTGTTGGGGGTGTTTGGAAGCTTAGGAAAGGTGTGTGATGGGTGGAGTGGAGTGTTAGAAGGTCAAGGGGTACTCAAGAGTCAATATCCAAGATGAGAGATGGCTAGATTCACTCAATGAGTTTAGGAGAATTTCAATGAAAAATGATGAAAAACTAGTGAGGATGATGGTGAAGCAAGGGATGGCTAAGGTGGATGAAGTGGAAGGTGGTTTTTGGTTTTGCGGTCTTGGTCTCCTCCTCAAACACCTACTCTCCATAAAACATGTGTGTCTCCCAAAAAAACTATGCAACAAGATACATTTTCATAAACTAGAAAAGCATGAATCAACTGCCTACATTATGCATGAAGAAAGTGTTTAAGGGAAAGAAATAATGAGTAAGATATCATTGTAGAAATGGATATGTAACAAGATGACAATGAAATCTTCCATGCAACATTAAACAAATTCTAAATTAAAGACAACAAACTCCGAAGGTCATACAAGAAATAACAATTTGTGTTTTTGGGGCTGCTGAAGGGTCCCTTCTTCAAGTCATGGTCTGAGAGGGAGAAAGTGAGGCCGAGACACCTAATAACAACCTTGTGGTGATAATTTTTCTCCTTGCTAACCTGCTACTTGAAAGAAGTCACAAATGGAAGAAAACTATCACATAACCAATCTAATCTACACTACTTGTAATGGAAATGCATATAATAAGCAAATTAACAATTAAGCTATGAATCTACACTAAGCATACATGTAAAATAAAAAGCATCCTTGGCTGCTAGGGTTGGGCCCTAACCAAAGAGCTTCAACTCTCTGACTTAACTCAGTGTTGGCTCAAAACAAAACTCATTCTTATTACCAAAACAACTAGACCACGCATGAAAGAATTGACCAATGAAAAGAAGCTGAAGTTCTACCAGTGTGTCATCAAGTGTTGTTGCTACGAAAAACACCCTCCAAAACTTTTCCTACACTTAAAATTTGGATCCTAGTATGGATATTGTGATTGGTCATTTCGTAGTCACTTCTTGGTCAGCTGATGATTTTTAGCTCCCTTCTTGGATTAGAAGTGTCAAAGTCACATGCTCAATTTGCAACATGCCCATAAGCACATTCTTTTACTCAAGCTTGAACAAGCATAACAAATCCATCAATATTGTGCCTATGCAATGTCCAATCCATGTCAATAGTTAGTGCGCACTGACATTCCCTCACTTTCTTTGTGATCATATATTTATTTTGGTGAGTTTCTCCAACTATTTCTTTCGTGCACTTTCACCATTGCAAGTGTTCTTTTCATGTTTACAAATGTCACTTTTGCTTGATTTCCCTTTCATTAGTGTCATTTTAATGTTGTCTTTTCCCTAGAATGTGTTGTTTTCACCGTTGTTCGCATATCACAAGTTTCGTTCACACTCATATGTTCATATCGCAAGTGTCGTATTTTGGCGTAGGAATTGATGCTTATCTTGTAAACTGGAGTTTTGGTTTGTTTCAAGGGGAAATATTTGTGATAATTAGTTTTTTTACCATGTAAACACATGTCACACTCATTCCCAAAGTTTTAAGCTCTGTCGCATAAGTGTCATCACACTTGTAACAAAGCATATCCTTAGTGTCACACTTGTCATAAAGTCATCACAAAGTTGTCACATTGAGGGAAATGTGTTGTTAGTGTGCTTTCGATGATCTAATTTTTTATGTCGACAAGTATTCTAAGTATTTCATCACAATCACATCATATCAATGTTCACATCAGTCTCATTGATCCCACACTTAGCCATTTTTTGGAAACTTCATTGCAACCTAGCCTCATTTGGCCTTCCTCAACTACACATTGTGTAGTTCTAACCATCAATATACAACACTTTCCCTTGACAATACACAATGCATAGTTCCTACTTCCTAGGACTGTGCGTTGTGTAGTTACAGTGCTCAAGCATGGACCTTAGCCCTAAGAATTACGCAATCTAGCCTGTTAGGGTCCTATGATTCATAGGATCAAATGATGGATTGAGTATTTTCTTTCAGTATATCCATTTGTATAAATATTTCATATTTCAAATTGATGAGTGCTAGTATTGCAGCAAGGATGCTGCAACTCTAGGCTACCAACTTTACTTATCAACCCGGAGTTCATATAAACTCGGAGGTGACAGTGTTGTATGCACAAGTAAAAGTGATGGTTCTTCCTATTGTCACTATTTAGCTGGAGAGAGACCACTAGAATTCCAAGGTAGACTTATATAGAGTTAGGAGAATCTTGATTCCTTGATGGAAGAAAGGCAAATCTACTCTAAAGACTTACTCTACTACAGTAATGAAAAAAACCAACATGTAATGCCAAACCACACCATACCCTAATTAACCATTTAAGAAGCTGCTAAGAAGAAATGATAAATCAACAATAAGAAAATGCTACTATCTAAGTTTCAGAAGTAAAAACCATCAAACAATACTAAGTTGCAAGCAAAGAAACTAAACTAACTCTGTTTTCACTTTTTTGGTGTTTTAGGCAAAATCAAGCATGCAAACTAATTGTTCTTTTGGACGTGATAGGTGGATTGCAGGTGTTTGAGGATGGCTAGAAGGTTTATGGAGTGGTTGGATGGTGTGGAGGGGTATTAGGAGGCTTTTTGTGAATTCCTAGAGGTTTCCCATCAATTCGGCCTCAAAACAAGCCATTTCAGGGAAACCTATAGGATGATCCTGTAGGAATTACAGGAAACCTACAAGATATAGCCGAGAGCTAATTTTGAGGTGTTGGGGGTATTGGGAAGCTTAGGAAAGGTGTGTGATGGGTGGAATGGAGTGTTAATATCCAAGAGTCAATATCCAAGATGAGAGATGGCTAGATTCACTCAATGAGTTTAGGAGAATTTCAATGAAAAATGATGAAAAACTAGTGAGGGTGAGGGTGAAACAAGGGATGGCTAAGGTGGATGAAGTGGGAGGTGGTTTTTTGTTATGCAGTCTTCGTCTCCTCCTCAAACACCTACTCTGCATAAAGCATGTGTGTCTTCCAAAAAAAATATGCAACAAGATACATTTTCATAAACTAGAAAAACATGAATCAACTGCCTACATTATGCATGAAGAAAGTGTTGAAGGGAAAGAAATAATGAGAAAGATCTTATTGTAGAAATGGATATGGAACAAGATGACAATGAAATCTTCCTTGCAACATTAAAAAAATTCTGAATTAAAGACAACAAACTCTGAAGGTCATACAAGAAATAGAAATTTCTGTTTTTGGGGCTGCTGAAGGGTCCCTTCTTCATGTCATGGTCCCAGAGGGAGGAAGTGAGGCCAAGACACCTACTAACAACCTTGTGGTGATCCTTTTTCTCCTTGCTAACCTGCTACTTGAAAGAAGTCACAAATGGAAGCAAACTATTACACAACCAATCTAATCTACACTACTTGTAATGGAAATGCATATAATAAGCAAATTAACAGTTAAGCTATGAATCTACACTAAGCATACATGTAAAATAAAGAGGACCCTTGGCTGCTAGGGTTGGGCCCTAACCAAAGAGCTTCAACTCTTTGACTTAACTCAATGTTGGCTCAAAAGAAAACTCATTCTTATTACCAAAAAAATAGATTACTTCAAAAGGACCGTCACAAGTCTTCCAGCTCGAAAATAGAGTAGATTTTTACAATAAAAATCAGTCCTAGGCCTCTCTACTTATACATATGAAGTCCCAACGACTTCCTTAAAATTAGGGAGGCCCGGATCCCAAACTTGAGATAAACTAGTGCTTTTTCTTTTACTTGCTCGACTGCCTTCTAGTCCTCACAATTTGGTTGTTTGCACTCTGAGATGATGGAGGAATATTCGAATGGAGGGGTAGTAATGAGGAGTATTTACCTCCTATAATCCCTCTCCCTTGCCCCATTCGAGTTTTGACCTAGGTATTTTCAAAAATTCCTTGCTTTTATCCTTTAATCCTGCATTGAATGCACATTAGACCAAAACGAAAAATATCCAACTCTAACTCATCTCATAAACAGAATATAATCAAAAGTATGCAATAAGTTATGAGAATAGTTGGTTTGACTAATCTAGGGGGTGAATTAAGCCCCATATAATTACCCAATGATGAGGCTCATCATCACCCCCGTACTAAAAGTGTTGCTCGTCCTCTAAGAAACTTAGTCAATATCCATATCCTTCATGGCTATGATAGCCTCTCTGACATCCCATGCCTCTGTTGTGGTCTCCTCTTTTTGTTCATAGAAAACTGCTTTCTTTTCTATCTCTTCCTGCTGCCTCTTTTCTTCTTCTTCTTTTCTCCCTTCTAGCATCCCTAAGAGTAGTGGTGGACTAAGTTTTAGGCCTATCCAATTGACCTTCAACCTTTGCATAGCTTGCTTATACATAGGTGTCCTGTTGAGTGCCTCTCTCAACATTTCAGGGGAGTGATATTCTCTTATCTTTAAGCTATATGGCAGTGTGTTCCATCTCCTCAGGCAAGCATGTATGCTATCATCCCCTAGAAGCCTAAACATGTCCTCAAAATGTGAAATTTCTTGCTCTTGGGCAACAAGGTATCTAGGTGCCATATGAGGATCATTTGCAATCAAATTATGTGTACTGATGAAGGCCATGGGATTTGATTGTTTAGCTCTAATCAAAAGAGGTTTAGTTTGCTCTCTTGCAAATATCCTTTTCATATCTGTAGATCTTGACTCCTCATGGTTCATCAATGATGCCAAATCCATTAATTATAGATTTCCTAGCTTGGCATTAGGGTCCCAAACATTCATGCCTGTGAGGGCCATGTTGTGCAAATAAAAGTTAGCCATTTTGGCCCTATCCTCTAGTGTACTTTGATCACAAAGATTAATAAACTACCTGTAGTCCTGAAATGGCATGTTTCCCCTCTATGTTAGTGTTTTAATCTAAAACTACAACCATTTTTCTTTGAGGTAGAGAGCATAGGATTTAGCGAGCATCCTACACTAGATTTCCTCCAAGGAGAGCTGGCCATACATGCCAATTGGTTCTCTCTTTCCTGCAGCGGTCCCCTCAGCCATGCATTTTCTATTTCTAGTTGATTTCTCTTTATAGATTCTCTATCCCTCAAGCCACTTAGCTATTTGCCCATTTCTTTGAGTTTCCTTTCCATGTGCCCAATGTATTCCACCCCCTATGATTTGGCGATCTGCATCAATCGGTGAGTTCTGGCCCTCTCCTTCTCAAGCTCAAAGAACAATGGGATGGAACATTTTTGAGGTATGACACTGCCTTCTTCACTAAACTGGCATGGGCTGATTTATAGTCATCTATCTTGATGATATCACTATTTTTCAAAAACATATGAGGAACACTTGCTACACTTAAGAAGGGTCTTTGAAAAGTGTAGGAGATTTAGTATTTCCTTGAACCCAAAGAAAACATTGTTTGGCTTAAAGGAAGGAAAACTACTAGGAAATATCATTTCAAAAGAGGGAATCAAAATACACCTTAGCAGAATTGAAGCTACATTAAAAATAAATCCCCTTAGAAATGTAAAGGAAGTCCAATATTTCACTAGCCAAATCAAAGTTTTGAGGATATATATTCCTAATCTAGCAGAGATTCTAAGAAATAGAACAATCATGTTGAGAAATGATATTGAAGTAAAGTGGAACATTGAGGCCAAACAATCATTTGATAAAGTAAAACAAGCCTTACCCCAAGCTCCTGTGTTGATTAGCCCTAACTTTACAAAATATTTTCTCATTTTCTCATTTTCTTCTACGCATACTATTGTTGTAGTTCTCTTACAGAAAAATAATGAAGGCCATGAACAACCCATTGTTTTCTTTAGTAAAGCATTAAGAGATGTTGCATTAAAGTACAATATCATGGAAAAACAATAATTTTATTTGGTAAAATAAATAAAATATTTTAGAGTTTATATCCTTCATTCACATATAATTTCCTTTGTTTGAAATGTTGTGGTAAAAGATATACTAACCCAAAATGATCCTGATGGGAGAAGAGGTAAATTAATTTCCATTATATTAGAATATGACATTGAAATCAAACCTACCAAACTCATTAAATGTCACAGGTTAGCTAAATTGATGGTTGAATCTAATTTACATGCTTTATATATAAATTTTCTAGCTACAATCAACGAACCAGAAGAGAAGGCGACTCCACAAGTAGAAGAGGCTTTTGCTAGCTCTCCCTGGTATGCATAACTTATTTTTGTTCTACATCATTTACAAGCTCCTCTTGGTTTGACCAAAATGAAAGCTAGATTTCTTATACTCAAATCCATGAAATTTTGTAGTCTAGATAATAATTTGTACTGGAAAGATGTTGATGGAGTTTTACTAAATTTCTTGTTGAAAGATGAAGCGGATAAAGTGATGCAGGAATTTCATGAAGGAGATTGTGGTGGACACATATAATGGAAGACCACTACCAACAAGATCCCAAGAGTTGGTTTTTACTGACCAACCTTATTTTGTGATGTCCATAAGAAATTCACCTCATATCACTAATACCAAATATTTGAAGGCAAAAGGAAATTGTTGCCTTTACCCTTAAAGCCCATATCAGCTGAAACTCCTTTCAACAATGGGGTCTGGATTTCATAGGAGAATTTCACCTTTGCTCCTCATCCCAAAATAAATGGATTCTTATAGCCACCAAGTATTTTACCAAATGGATTGAAGCTGTACCTACTAGGAAGCCTCTGACGCAGTAATCATTAAATTCTTAGAGAATAATATTCTTTCAAGATTTGGATATCATAGGAAAATCATCACAGATAATGTAGCAACATTCAAATCAAAGAGGATGGTGGAATTTTGCAACAAATATCAAATAACTTTGGGACACTCTA
Source organism: Pinus taeda (assembly GCA_000404065.3). Classification (NCBI taxonomy): domain Eukaryota; kingdom Viridiplantae; phylum Streptophyta; class Pinopsida; order Pinales; family Pinaceae; genus Pinus; species Pinus taeda. The sequence continues at coordinate 51,513 of APFE030022739.1, forward strand.
TAACCTATTACAAAAGTGTGGTTAATATCATCAAAAGATTGTTGCATGATAACAAGAAATCATGGCATAACAAGCTGGTAAATGCATTATGGGTGTAGATAGACTTACCACTAAGAAATCAATTGGCATGTATCCATACTAATTAGTTTATGGAATGGATGTTGTTTTTCCAAATTCATTAGGTATTCATATTTTGAAAATGATGCAAGAATTGCAAGTGAAACCAAATAACCTACAAAGAAGAATAAATCAAACAATTCAACTGCATCAGTCAAGAGAGGAAATTCACAATAGAACTCAATTGGCGCAAGAAAATATTAGGAATATTTATAACAGAAGAACAAAGTTTGATGATTTTCATATAGGAAACCATGTTTTGAAATGGGATTCAGGAAGAGAAGAAAAGGGTAAGCATGGAAAGTTTGATAATTTATGGATAGGACCTTACGTAATCCATGCTTATATGGGTAATTACTAATAATGACTTTTTTCTTAAAGACATGGATGGAACAGAGCAGCCTAATGGACCTATTAATGGCAAGATGTTAAAATAATATGTTTTTCAGGAATATAAGCACTTATCATCAAAATCATTGTAGATAACATTTTCTTTGTACTATTATGTTTAGGGTAGCTCGTGTCAGAAAGTTGAAGCATGAAGAGAAGGTTGTGAGCTTTTAGTCATGTTTTCCACCATAACTACGACAACAACAAAAATTAGATGCAGTAAAACATTGAAGAAGAGGATTCAAGGCTACTAGTCTACAATTCTTGACATCTCACAAGGAGTGTGTCATTCCCAGTTGCACCATTGTTAGGGTCCTATGATTCATATGATCAAATGATGAATGAGTATTTTATTTCAGTGTATCCAATTGTAAATAATATTGCATATAGCAAATGATTACAAAAAATATATACAAACAAAAATAAAAAAATGAAAAGACGGTATATAAAAATGGAATAAAAGAAATAAGAAAAAGGATGAAAATAACCCCATGAAAAAAATAGAACTAAAAGTGATGCAAATTCAAATTCCACTACTAGATAATTAGTCTGATTTTCTAGAATAAACTGATTGTTGTGTGGAACTTGTTTAAAATTCCACAACCCCGAGTCATTGTTTAGGTCATACAATGTAATCATAATCAAGCAAGTTTCGATTTCTATTAATTAGATTAGAGAATAAGTTAGCCAAACTATGTAATATTGGCTAATGATAGTTAGTTAGATGAATGAGTTGATCCAATTATTTAAGTTGTATCAATAAGAAATGATAAATAGGTTTAAGATAGGTGTTTTTCCTATTAAAGAAAATTAACAAGGGTCTTCACATTTAAATGCACCCTTTGATTGGTCAAAATTAGTCTTATGTTAGGAGAAAATTGAGTTCAAAAGGGGTAAAAGGATAAAAATGGGTTAATTTTACATCAAAGGCTTTATCCTATGTTTCGGGTGATTATGATTGTTTTTATACTAAGTATTAAACTTATGAAACACTAGCTGCAAGTGAAAAAATAGTGTTTGTCATATTTGTTAAGTTACACCTTCCACCCAACAGCTCAATGGACTCCTTGTCAAATCAATGACCGACAAGGTTTTTGGCCTCCACCTACCCATCCTACCTTTATCTATAGGGGGGGTCCAAAAAGCGGTTTCCTCCCCACCAATCCCACCCCTGTGTGTTACCTTTGCGCTATTTAGCACCCCCCCCCCCCCCCCACAAATTGCTTACCACTTCAACCCCCCTTTGAAATCCGCCAACCTTCTCCCCTTTTCCCACCAGCTCTTCTCGCGCGCTCCCCTGCACTCCTATCCTGACATCTGTCCATATCCATCATGCAAATAATGTTTGCCACGCACTCCCCTCCACTTCTATCCCGACATTTGGCCATGTTCATTACTTAATTAATTTTTCCATGGATAACCGTTTGAATTCAACAATAGCCCCTTGCCTCCAACGGGACTATGCCATTACCATAAAACCCCCTCTGCACATCATTTTCACTCCTTTTGTATTCAAGTCACTCACTTTGTCCGTGCTGACACAGAAGGTTCCACATCTAACAAAGAAACCAGTTGAGCGTAGGAAAAGGCCATTCTTGCTACCAATAGTCCAATGTCGAACATCTTCATGGTAATGCATCACCATTACCTTCCTTTTACCTACAAATCAATTGTCAAAATGCCTCCTAAGAAGAAAAATAATCAAGATCTAGTCAACCCAATGCTCCCTCCTCCAGTTGATATTCATCATATTCCCCTCGCAAACAGAGACTACAAAATTGCTTAGCCAAAGTGCGAATTCAACCTTTTTGAATTGTGATGTTGGCTGTAGGACAATTTCATTGACCAATCTGATGACATTGGACTTTGGGAATCTAATTTTCCTCTGTACATTTTCCCACAAACTTACCACTTCCTCGAATTCATTTGCAAGTGTCACATTTTCTATTTTCCTAATTAGAGAGTTGTTGTAACCCTCAATGGAGAAGTCTTATTCACCATTACCACTAAAAGCATCAACCAGATGCTCCAGATCACTCTGAATAATTCCAACACCGCATTTTCTATATAAGCCTTAAGTGACCTATATTAGAAGTTAACTATGTCCAAGAGAGCTTATATTTTTGAAATATTTTTGCATGAAGATGCCCAATTACCCAAAAGGAATCCCCCTTATCCCTCTCCAATATTCCCTGATAAAGAAAATAAAATTGTCTCCATCCTTTCATTTTTATTAGGGTATACTCCAGATGAGTGGGTAGATGAGCCTATATTAGGTTTTCTGTCTATGTTTTCTACTGAAGAAAACCCCTCCATAATTTTTAATTTCAATCAATTTCTTGTTGTGCTATGCATGAACAATTCCTAAAGTTTTTAACTGAAGCAGTGTTCAAGTATGCATCTATTTTTTTATATGTTCATTTTATATCAAGTAGACAAGTTTCCATTCACACTCTAGAAGCTAGATGAAGAAGCAAATGCTCAACTAGTAATTTTCTAGACTTCTTTGGTGAGGAAGGATTCAAAGGAATATAGCTTCAAAGACTATATTGACAAGTTCATTCATCCAGAAATGAGTCTACTAAGAAAAAAAACAGAGCCTAGAATTAGTAGGCAAATTCAACAGACTTTACACCTCAGTGAGCAAGCCAAAACAGGTGACTGTTACTTGTACCATAATTACACAAAGAGTAGAGTGTATGGGTGTGGGTTGCCACCCTACAATATGCCCAATTCCCTTCCCATGACAGTATTTTCTCTAGGATACATAAGGTAGATGATTAACTCATATGAAATTCATTTTATTTAATCCAAGAAGAAAGCCCACTTCAAGATCAAGACATAAATTAGACATTTTATTTGCAACAGTTGGGTAGGAGGTGAGGAGGTAGACCTTCTACTGAAGAAAATTAAGTTTCCTTTGAGCTTCACCTGGTCTTATGACCCCTTTCGTATAATTTGTAAACTGAGGGTGGAACAAAAGACCACCCCTTATTTTCACACAGAGAGGCCCAAAATTTAGAAATATATGAATCGAATTGAGTGGAAGGAGGACATTTTACAGGAAATGGAAGAACAACTTTTGACAACATGCACTTCTGAGACTCCTATCCAAAAGGAGAAGACAGAGAAAATGCCTTGGGAAGAAGGTTCCCTTTCAGTCATAGGAGTCTCAGCCAAAGAATTTAAGATTTATAGAAAGAAAACCAAAACAAGTCATAAAACAAATTGTCCAAAAGAGGGAGAATTGTCAGCCCCTATTGTCCTAAAGGATCCTTTTTCTTCAGCACAGACAAAAATTACAGTTATAGGGTCTCCAACGACATCATCATCTTCATAAGGAAATCCAGATTCAACCCAAACATCAGAGCTGGTTCATGGAGACAAGGAAAAAAGTATTTCTGACAAATGCAAGGATATAAAGCTCAAAAATGAGCTCCTCAGAGGCATCAAATATAACAGTTCTGGAAGCAAACTTCTTGTACTTAGAGTATACTTTTATCATCCTTTGACATAGAGAAGGGAATAACACACATGGCCTTTCTTCAAGCTTAGTTCATCCATTCAAAAACAACTGGAGATTACAAAAATACTTCCTTTGAGTTTGACACCAAGGATATCCATCCCATTGATGAGATGGAGATGCATAAACAGAAAGGGGAGTTGACATATTCCACCCTAACCAACACTACAGTGACCACTTCCAGATTGCAAGTGTCATTGAATAATATTCAGTCTCAGGTAAAACTTGAAAAGATTTCCTCTATGGCAAAGGGAACCATGATCAAAAATAAAAATGATGGCATTTCAACTTTTAGAAAGTAGTTAAACCTTCCATCCACATAGTACCCGCAAACCAAGGAAATAGGAGAGACAAAATCATAGAAGGAAGACATGTTGAAGCTAATCACTGAAAATAATGCTCAAATTAGAGACATGGAAGATGAGATGGATAAATTAATCAAATAAAAGAAACAAAAAACGTAGTTAGCTATAGTGCCATTAAACAATGTACCCCTTGCATCCATACCTACAACATGAACTTCTACATCAATGACCACTCATGAACATTCTACAGAAGCTACAGGAAAACTGGAAAAATTAATGGAAGGGATGTCTTTACAGGGTGAACAGATCAAGAGATTGCAAGGACAGATAAATATTTTGCAGGAGTAAAAAGAAAAGAGTGAAGCTTCACATCTAACCAAAGTACAAGAATCTCAGAGACTAGCATAGAGGTTGCAACAATTAGAACAACAAGCTTCCATTGGTAATACCTTAGCTCAAGCTAAGGAGAGAATATGGATATATATCCATAACTCCATAAATTAAATTTTACCTTCTATATAGATTATTTTTTAGTATAATTAATTAATACATAGATCTAAAGAAGTGACTGAGGAGATCTAAGAGCAAGTAGATGAAAATCCTAATAATGCCACAGACCTCATTAGATTCCTAAATTCCAAAAATGAGCTGGAAGAATTAGGGATAGAAGACAAGACTGAAACAATTTCGGAAGTCGAGAAAGTATTTATTAAAAGAAACCTTTTGTTGCAGCTGGAAGAGAAGTGTCAAAGTCTGGGAATAGGTGTTCAAAGATTCTTCAATAAATTTGAAGTGCTAAGTAAGGATAGGATTCCAATCTTGTTTGTGTTAAATGACAAATTGATTCCTCTAGATTATTATAACAAAAGGTTCGTGGATATAGCAAGGAGAAACTCCAAATTTGCAGGCATAAAAGGAAGTATTACATGCACAAATTTCTTGGAGACCTTAGATAATGATTTGAACATCTAGCAAGAGGTCAAACATTTGTTTACTATTAAACCCAACTTTACCAAGTACACTGAAGTAGATGAGGTTTACAAAATATTACTCAAGATGTCTATTCCAAGTGAAGAAAGTTGGGATAAACTATGCAAGTTACTGGAGTTAAAAGATGTTTTTATTTTCAAAACATGACTAACATCACAGAAGAAAATCAAGGGCCAAATATTCAGCAGTTCTAGAAAGCTAGGGCTACCTATCTAAGTAGTTTTAATTTTCCTATATTTTGTAACAACTAGATAGAATTTGTTTCAGAAGTTCCTAAAATACATCCTAATTAGTTTTGACATGATATTTTGTAAATATAACATATAAATACTTCTCTTTTTGAAGTATGAAGGGTTGATTTTTTCATTCTAGAATTGATTGTGCTCTTTTCATTTGATGGGTTGATCAATAATAAAAATGACATTCTTCACAGGATTCATGTGTTGGACTATTTGGTGAAGTGCTTCTCTCACTATCTATGTGTTTATTTCTTTTGTTTCCATATTTATTTGTTCTTAAATATGAATTATTTTACAGAAAGTTAATGAACATAATTTGTTGAAAGATACACTCTAATTCTGGCTGTGGATAATTTAAATGTTTTCTCTTGATATTAAGTTCAATAATTCTTAACTTCTATTTTTCTTAATTGAAACTATTTCTTTTCTTCTATTACATTTCATTTAAATCTAAAGGATCCATTTTGTTAAGCTACCTTTCCCTGTGAAACTCCTTTGAAAATTTGAGACAGATCCCTGTTAAGTTTCTAGACTCCATAGCCCAATGGAAGTTTTAGGCATTTAATCAACCAAACCAATTAAAACAAATCTCAAACAATCAAACAAACTACCAAACATTCATAACTATCCTAAAATCACAAATACAATAAAGTTAAATCTGAGAGAGAGATCCCACTCTGAGTTTAGGAAGGATATATCCTAAACTCCGAAGTGGTTTTGTGGTTACCTCTATGGTTTCTTCCATAACCTTGGAAATTACAAATGCTAACACAACCATCTAGCCTAGCTTCAATTGCACATTCAACAGCCTCTGAGCTCAATCTCAACCCTTCAGCTCCTGAGCTGCACAATTGCACAATCATCAGGTCTACTTTGCCTCCCATAACTGCGGAATTTGTTGAAACAATGAAATAAACCCTCAACCTCGCTCACTGACTCACAAAATTCTGCAATATCTATCTCCTACCCAATTAGTATTGTAAATTATGTAGCCTCAGTTATCAAGCCTCAATCCTGAGCTCTTGAACTATGTAATTACACAATCACTTGGGATCCTTTGTCCTCCAAAACTATGTAATGGGGAAAATTAGTGCTCAAGGCTCAAGCCTAATGCTTGACTTCTTGAGCTATGTAGTTGCACAATCAATGAGCCTCTTTCCCAACCTGTCACCATGTTTTAGCTCAGTCAGTGGATCAATATGCACCATCTTGGAATAGGGGCTTATCAAGCTGATGTTGTCTTGTCATGAGTGGATTGTAGGTGCATGAACTCTATCATGCTATGGAAAGATGATAAATAAGTAATGGAGAAGGAGGACATGCTAGAAGACACTTAAGGAGCTAAAGAAATAAGATGATCATCAAGAAAGAAGACGAAGTAACACTAGACTATAAAAGAAGATGGAAGATCAAGACCTTGTAGAAATTATGACCGTAGATTAACCTGATAATGCAATATAACTAAAGAAAAATACTTAATCTACTTCTACAATCAAACTTGCGGAAGCTTAATAGATTTGAACAAGATCAAGAAAAATACATATAACCATAAGCATAATCAATGCACATGAAACACAGAAGAATACTCTAGGGAAAGCCTCAGGTAAAAACCCTACTATCTGTATTATCTTACAAGTGGAAATATCTCACGATTACACACAACTTTAGCTCTCACAGCTAGCCAGCTCTTAGTACAATCCTCACAGATGCTCATAGGAAAAATAGACTTCTCATTAAGTCCTTCACACTGCCCTCCAAGCTCCTATTTCCTAGTGTAGTTTTTCCTAGGTGATCCCGCTGTTACCATGTGTAACACTGATCACTCACACTGATCTTACACCCTGTAAAACTATGCAAATATCAAGGAATGAATTCCTTCTGCATGCAAGATATTTTCTTATAGGAAAATTCTTGCAACTGATAGTACATTGTCCCTGTCTTTAATCTCAACTGGTTCTTTCTCTGAATAGACATGCATGAGTTATTTCTGAGAGAATCTTTAGTTATCTAGAGTAAACTAGTTTGATGCATGCATGAATTAACTGACTAAACTCACAATCAGTTCCTCAAACTGTTTGGAACTAATTTAACTGAACATAACTTGATTAACTAAGCTAACTAATTACAACTCAAATACAACTCATCCTTATCTCCTTAATTTAAGGGATAACTGTTGCATGACTTCACAAAGACTTCTAGCTTGAATTTCTCCAACTAATTAATCCAAGATGAATTAATTAATTATTTTTTCAAGTAGCTGGTGAGACTAAATTCCAATCTTAATTCAAGGACAAATTAAAATTGGAATATTCTTGTTGCCACATTTCAACACTCCCTCTCAACAAGAAAGGGATTATCTGCCACCCCGATCCTGTCTCTATGGAACTCAAATTTACACTTTTACAATGCCTTAGTCAAAATGTCGGCATCTTTCTTCTCGGTCGAAATATATTGTAACAACATGATCCCCCTCACCACACAGTCTTGGAGATGATGATACCAAATGTCGATGTGCTTGGACCTATCATGAAATTCTAGATTCTCAGAGAGTTTGATACAACTCTGATTATCATAATAGATCACAGTTGGATGCATCCTCTGATCAAACAAACCAACTAACATTTTCTGCATCCAGATGGTCTCACATGCTACTTGACTTGCAGCCATGTATTTGGCCTCTGCTGTGTTGAGTGCATTTGACCTCTGTTTTCTGTTGTATTAAGAAACTACCTCTGACCCAAGGTTGAAAATTCCACTTGATGTGCTCTTCTGATATGATGGACTCCTTGCCCAATCTACATCAGTGAAGCCATGTAGATTCAGTCCCTCTGTCCATCTGTAGCATAATCCATACTGAGATGTGCCTATGAGGTATCTCAAGACATGCTTTGCTGCCTTCGAAAACATCTTGGTAGGCGAAACCATAGCTTGACTCAGCTGGTTCACCACATAGCACAAATCTAGTCGTGTGTTCACTAAGTACATCAGTAAACCCACAAGCTACCTATACATAGTAGCCTCTACTAATTCTCTTGAAGTAGCATCCTCCTTCCTCCAGTTTCCTGCTAGAGGAGTCTACATGGGCTTGCACTTCTCCATGTGAAATCTCCTAAGTATCTCATTGGCATACTTTCCCTAAGACACAAACAACTACCCATCATTCTGCCATACTTCCATGCCAAGGAAGTAATGCATGAGACCCATGTCTTTCACCTTGAATTCTCTTGCAAGGTCCTCCTTGCAAGACATGATCAACTAATCATCACCTGTCAATATGAGATCATCAACATAAAGTACAATGATCAACTGCTTACCTTTCACCTTGATGCAGTACAGGTTCACATCCGCTTCACTCTTTGTGAAGCCCAACCCAGTGAAGTAGTTGTCGATCCTGGTCTACCAAGCACAAGGTGCTTGCTTCAGCCTATACAAAGATCTCTTAATTCAGCACACTTGCGACTCATGATCAAAGGTCTCAAGACCTTCTGGCTGCTCTATGTACATCTCTTCCTCAATCTTTCCATTGAGGAATGTAGTCTTCACATCCATCTGATGGATGTTCCAACCCATTTGTGCTGATAGTGCCAACATCGATCTGATAGATGAGTACCTTGCTACAGGAGAAAAAATATCATCATAGTCGATCCCCTCGACCTATGAGAAACCACGTTCAAAAAATATTGCCTTATGTTTCTCCACACTACCATCAACAGCTTGCTTTACCTTGTAAAGCCAATGGGAACTCACAACTAACTTGTTCTCCAGTCTTGGAACCACATCCAAAACACTGTTATGATCTATGGAGTCATACTCCTCCACCATAGCATCAAATCAAATCGGCTACTACACTGCTTCCTCAAAGGAAGATGGCTCAGTCTCAACACATTCCCCAACAAGGGCCATGTATCCAGTGTACCATTCGAGTGACCTCCTCTGTCTGCGCTGATAAGATGGTTCTCCCACATTCTCTCTTGCATCGGACAACAATCTGTCAACTTCTCTTGTGTGCTTCCGTCCATCTCTGGAAGACTCTACTTGAGTGGATGTCTCCACTTTTGGAACCTCTGCATGCAACTGCTCTGCATCAGTCTGAGGCTCCTCCTCCTTAGGAACCAAAAGTTCCTCCACAGCCTGTAGTTGGAGCTCCCTCTTAAGGGAAACTCGCATGGCCTGCTACTCATGAAACTTGAGATATTTGCGAACCACTATCCTCCTACTAGTAGGCAAGTACTCCTGATAGTTGTGGGGTGTACCAATGTACCCCACAAGTATCCCCAACCTAGGTGTTGGCTCAAGCTTATTTCGTGCATCCTTTGTCACATGGCAATATACTGATGAGATAAAGATCCTAAAGTGACCCACATCTAGTCTCTTACTAGAGAAAGCTTCCTCTGGTGTCTTCATCCCAAGTATGTGATGCAGGCTTCTATTATGCAAATAGACTATTGTGTTACATGCCTCAGACCACAAATGAAGTCGTATGCCTTGGTCATGTAGGATCGCCTGTGATGCTCCTAAAATTGTTCTGTTCTTCCTTTTTTCCACCCCATTCTGTTGTGGGTTATGAGGTGCCATCAACTCCCATTTAATTCCTCCTGCTGCATAGAAGTCCTTAAACTCTTGAGAGACATACTCTCCACCATTGTCAATCCTTAAGGCCTTGATCTTATTCCCTGACTCTTTTTCAACCAAAGCTTTGAACTCACAAAACTTTGAGAAGGTTTGGTCCTTCTTGTACATGAAATAAATCCAACATTTACGAGAAAAATAATCAATGAAAATCACATAATACCTTTTCTTCACAGTGGCTGCTATCGAGAATGGTCCACACATATCAGTATGAACTCACTCTAAGATCACTTCTGTTCGACTGTCTCCATCATGAAAGGAAGACTTGGCATACTTTCCCAAGGTACAACCTTTACATGTGTCAACTTTTTCAAGTTTACATTTGGGAAGTCTAGTAGAGATCTGCTGCATTATCTTCAAGGCCCCATGATGCAGATGGCCCAACCGCCTATGCCATAACTTACCAATGTCTTGGCTTTGCACCAATTCTACTTTTGAACTCAATGCTGCACAATCATCTACCTCTAGTTTATAGAGATTCTTCACTCGAATCCCAATCCTCTTGGTCTGACCGGTGGCTATGTGTCTTAGGAATGCCTTTCCTTTACTGAAGACAACAACATAGCCTTTGTCCTCTAACATCGTGACCAATACCAAGTTCTTCTTCAGTCTAGGCACATACTTTACATTAGTCAAGGTGAGAGGAGCTCCATGCTCCCTCTGAAAAGCAACCGTGCATTCTCTTGAAACACAATACTTCCTGTCATCACCCATCTCTATGCTTCTCTTGAGGTCTTTCTCCTCCAAGGTACTGAATAAACTTTTATCGCTGGTCATGTGGAATGAGGCTCCACTGTCCAGATACCAAACACAACCCACCATCGATGAAACCATATATGTGATGAGGGTAAAGTCCATTTCGAACTAAGAGGCTAATGCCTCGCCTTCCAATCCTTTTGTGGATCCCTTCTTGGACTTCTTCGATGGGAAATTAGTTGCATAATGTCCCATCTTGTGACAATTAAAGCATCTCACTTTGGATTTGTCACCCTTCTTCCCTCCATGTAAAGAATTCAATTTGGAATGGGAAGCCTTCCCTTTCCCTTTCCTTGCCTTACTCACTAAGGCCAGATTCTCTTCATCATCATTCTTTGATGAAAAATCATCTTGAGTGCTCCTCCTGATCTCCTCCTGCATGAGATCCGACCACAGTTGTTCCCAATCCGACAGTTTCTCTCTTCCATTCATAGAGTCCTGGTAGCTATTCCAGCTCTTTGGAAGACCAAGGAGAGCAAGGCTCACCATATCATCATCGACAGTAGTTATTCCCACACTACCAGCTCATCTGTGCAAGTGGTGAGCTTGTTCAAATATGTAGAAATAGTATCGCCCTTCTCCATCTTGATTTTCCAAAGCTTATCCTTGAGCGCCAGTTTCCTCTGGTCGCTACTGTTCCGATAGAGGTCCTTCAATGTCTTCCACATTAAAAATGGAGTCTCCTTCCCATGGAGACTCATGACAATATGGTCTCGAACTCCCTCCAGAAGAATCTATCTCGCCTTCACCACACACTTCTTCCATTCAACCAATTCATGTGCATTAGCTACATCTGGCTTGGGGATTTCTTGATCAATGAAATCTTCAATCCATTGTCTTCTAATACCGCTTCCATTCCATCCTTCCATGCTATGTAATTTGAGCTGACTTCCAAGGCATACTCGAGCCTCAATATGTAGAACACCATTGACCAACCTGAAGTATGAGATGAATTCGATTTGTACCTACAATCTTGAACTTCAAACTTCAAATTCTCTTCTCTGTATACTATTCACAGCTTTGATAACCTTTTCTCTGATACCATGTAGAAATTCTGACTATAGATTAACCTGATAATGCAATATAACTAAAGCAAAATACTTAATATACTTCTACAATCAAACTTTTGGAAGTTTAAAATATTTGAGCAAGATCAAGCAGAACACATATAACCAGAAGCAGAATCAATGCACATGAAACATAGAAGAATACTCTGGGGAAAGCCTTAGCTAAAAACCCCACTCTCTGTATTATCATACAAGTGGAAATATCTCAAGATTACACATAGCTTTAACTCTCACAGCTAGCCATCTCTCAGTACAATCCTCACAGATGCTCACAGGCAAAATAGACTTCTCATGAAGTCCTCCACACTGCCCTCCAAGCTCCTATTTCCTAGCACAATTTTTCCTAGGTGATCCAGCTGTTACCATGTGTAACATTGATCGCTCACACTGATCTTACACCTTGCAAAACTGTGCAAATCTCAAGGAACGAATTCCTTCTGCATGCAAGAGATTTTCTTATAGGAAAATTCTTGCAACTGATAGTACACTGCCCCTGTCTTTAATATCAACTAGGTCTTTCTCTGAATAGACATGCATGAGTTATTTATGAGAGAATCTTCAGTTATTTGGAGTACACTAGTTTGATGCATGCATGCATTAACTCACTGAACTCACAATTAGTTCCTCAAACTATTTGGAACTAATTTAACTGGACATAACTCAGTTAATTGAGCTAACTAATTACAACTCAAATACAATGCATCCTTATATCCTTAATTAAGGGACAATCTCCTTAATTTAAGGGATAATTGTTGCATTACTTCACAAGGACTTCTAGCTTGAATTTTTCCAACTAATTTGTCCAAGATGAATTAATTAATTATTTTTTCAAGTAGCTGGTGAGACTAAATTCACATTTTAATTCTCAATTTTAATTCAAGGACAAATTAAAACTGTAATATTCTTGTTGCCACATTTCAACAGACCACATTGAAGGCTCCTTATCTTCAAGTCATAAGGAGGATATAGAAGAAGGACATGCATCATCTTTTCAATAATACACAAAGAAATCAAAAACAAAATGTGACTTGACATTGCCATGTCATCATGCAGTCCATGTCATCAGTGTCATGTCAAGAGTCATCATGTGCCACATCATTTGTGGGCTATGTAATTCTATATTGGAAAATGTAATGTGAAGTGGAAGTCCAAGAGTATCTATGTAATGTGAGGAGTCATGTAGGAAGTCAAAAAGTTGTGAGAAGTCAAATAGTCATGAGGATAGTCCAAGCGTCATAAGGGAGGTGAAAGACTTTTCACCTTGGCTCCTTGCGCAAGGCATTGGAGAGACAAGCTAGTTCTTTTGAGGAGCAAGGACTGGCTCCAACGCTCCACTGTTGGAGATAGTGGTGTTTATTATATACACGTGTCTTGGAAATTTTAGTTAATATCATAAGCCTCATGGCTAGCGCATTCTTCATGTATGGATTATGAATATTTGTAAGACAATTATGTGAATGTTTGTAATCATGTTTTCTTTCATCTGTGCTAAAGTAGTTGAACTATTTCGGTTATTTTGGTACTTGTCATATTGGTAATGTGTTGTAATGGTTGGAATTTGTGTTGCATCCTTATGGACTATTCTGCTGGACATTAGACATATCTTTCTTGTTGTATTGATTGTAATGATCATCACATCCTTGTGGACTATTTCGTTGGATGTTGAACGAATCTTTCTTGCCTATGTGTGTCTCTACTAGGGTGGTACTATTACCTTTCCCTTACCCAGTTGAGCTTCAATCAAAAGTTTAGAAAATGGATTGATAATTTAAATGACATTTTGGAAGCACAGAGAGTCTCCAAAGATCGAAGTGGTCTATGATTTGAGGCTGAATCTAGCATAATAGCATAATTAAAATCTAAAAGGTCGATCAATTTGTACTTGCAGCAAAAGAAGGGACTATGAAACAACAAAAAGACAACACGCAACCCAATAATCTGTCAAAAATTTATCAGCAGTAATAATATAATAAGGGAAAATTCCCTTAGCAAAACAAAAATAGTGCTGGAAAAGCAAATTGAAATACACAAAAATCAACAATAAGATAGTTTTCTAGATATGTTGATATTTTTCTAGGTTATTTTTTTATCTGTAGCAGTTATGCCCACAAGAAAAAATTGCAGAGTGAGTTTATCCTACAAGAAGCTCAGATTAAGAAGAAGAAATCAATAGATTAGAGAGAGTAATAGAAGACCTAGGTACAACAATTATTTTCCCCCCTTGAACTATATGATTCAATGTTTTAAATGTCAAAATTTTTGGCATAGAGCAGCTGAATGTAAACTTAAGGATAAACGTTCTGAAATATATATTGAGAAAATTAGATAAGATCCAAAGGTATGGAAAGAGAAGGAGAATTCATAGCAATGTGATATTGTTTTGTATGATCGGAATGAAGGAAATGACTGGTATGTGGATAATGTCTGTTCTAGGAACATGTTAGGAGACATAAGCAAGTTCTTGACATGGAAACAAGTTGAAAAAGGAAATGTAACATATGGTAACATTGCACCTAGTAAGATCATTGGTAAAGGAGTTTTTAGTTTGTCAAATGGAAAGGGTTAATCCAATAATATTTTATATGTTGATGGGTTGAAGCACAATCTTCTTAGTGTGTCTTAGATGTGTGATCAATGCTATGATGTAGTTTTTAAGGCTAAAAATTATTAAATCATTTCTACATGCATAGGTGAAATAGTGGTTGAAGTTGTGAGAACACACATTAATGTTTATGTTCTACAAGCCAAAACAAAGAGGTGTTTTTTTATCACATATTGATGAGAGTTTATTGTGGCATAGGAGTCTTGGACATCTAAATTTTGATCAAATAGTCAAATTGAGCAATAAGAGTGCTTTCAAGGATTTACCCCGACTATTAAAACCATAGAATGTGATTTCCAAGTCTTGTCGATTGGGTAGGAAAACATGAGTTCCATTTAAGTCTAAGGAGAGATCCTCATCAAATCCATTGGAACTAGTACATATGGACTTGTGTGGACCATCAAGAAGAAAATCACCCATAGGTAAATTGTATTTCATGCTTATAATTGATGATTTCAGCAGGATCTTGTGGGTTTCTTTTCTTAGAGAGAAATCTGTAGCTTTTGAAAATTTCAAAGATTTCAAAGTTATGGCTGAAAATGACATTGATTGTAAAATCAAGAGCATAATATTGGATAATGAAGGTGAGTTTACTGCAAAGGATTTTCATGAATTTTACAAGAATTATGACATCAAGAGGAAGTTCACTGTAGTAGAGACTTCAGAATAGAATGGTATAACAGAGAGAAAACAAATATATACAGCAGCTAGCCAGATCTATGATGGATGAAAGGAATTTTCAACAAATATTTTGGGCCAAATCCATTCATATAGCAGCGGTGATACTCAACAAAGCTCATTTTATACATAACAGTGAGAAAAATCCCTATGAGATTTGGTATGGCCAACCTGCAATAAGCAAGAAATTTATAGTTTTTTGTAGAAAGTGTTACATCAAGAGGAATCATGACAATCTTGGTAAGTTCGATGCAAGGGTTGATGAGGATATCTTTCTTGGATATTATCATGGTAGCAAATTCTATATATGCTATAATAAGAATACTAAGATGATTGTTATTGTATTAATGTCAAAGTGGATGAATATGTTGAACCTAAAGTCAAACAACCAATAAATACTAGCACTAATGAACCAGTTAATAATTATAAGGTGGACCATGAGCCACTTGCATAAGAAGAAAATGAAGAACCCTTCAGTCCTCAATCCAAAGATCCTTCATGGTATGTGCAAAAATGCCACCCAACTGACCATATTGTTGGTGACTTAAAAACAGGTGTTAAAATGAGAAGGAAGTTGCTCAATAGCTATCCGCAAGCATATGTAGCCTTGTTATCCGTGGAGGAAGAAAAGGACATTGTGAAACCTAATCGTGATGAAAATTGGTTAAAATCTATGCATGAAGAATTGGACCAAATCGAGAAAAATCAGGCATGGGAAATTTTTCTTAGACCAACAAACAAGACTTTTGTTGGCACTAAGTGAGTCTTCAAGAATAAGTTGAATGATAGTGGTGAAGTGGTAAAAAATAAGGTTAGATTGGTATGAAAATTTTATGCTCAAGTTGAAGGTTTGTATTTTGATGAAACTTTTGCTCTTTTTACTAGATAAGAAGAAATTAGAATGTTTTTGACATTTTCTTATTTCAAAACGTTCAAAATATATCAAATGGATTTCAAATCTACCTTTCTAAATGGAGAGTTACATGAATAAGTTTACACAAAAAAACTAGATGGCTTTCAATTGAAAGACAAGCTTGATTATGTTTGCAAGCTTAAGAAGACCTTGTATGGTCTCTAACAAGCCCCTCGAGCTTGGTATTCCAAGTTGGACAAATACCTTGTCATGTGTGGATTCAAAAGAGGTGAAACTAATAGAAACTTATATGTTAAATTTAATGATGGAAAGATCATAGTGGGGATTGTTTAAGTTGATGATATTATTTTTTCTAGTGATTCAGATTCATTAACATACCAATTTGCAACTAATATGAAGGCTGAATTTGAGATGTCTCTACTTGGAAAACTTTCTTATTTCCTTGGATTGTAGATTTCATAGAGTCTCGAAGGGATTTTTATCTTACAAGGAAAATATCTCAAGGAATTATTGAAGAAGTTTCGCATGGAGGGATGCTCTTTAGTGAACACACCAATGGTTATAGGTTGCAAGTTTAGAAAGACTAATGAATCACATAAAGTAGATGAGACTTTATATATACCTATCATTGGTAACCTATTATATTTGACATCTTCAAGACAAAACAATATGCAGATAGTTGGCATTGTTAAAATATTTCAAGAAGACCCCAGACATAGCCATCTTCTAGCAGCTAAGAGGATTCTAAGATATCTTAGAGCCACAATGTATTATGGACTGTGGCACCCAAGAGGTAAATAATTTTCACTAACTTTTATGCCAATGTTGATTGGTAAGGTGATGTAGATGACCGAAAGAGAACTAGTGGTGGTGATTTATCTCTTGGATATTGTCCAATTTCATGGTTGAGCAAGAAACAAGTTTCGATTTCTTGATATACAGTTGAAGCATAATATATTGTAGTAATTTTTTGTTAAACTCAGATATTATAGATGAAGTGGACTTTGCAAAATGTACAAGTGATTTATTATCAACATTTTCCTATTATTTTTGACAATACAAGTGCCTTCAACATGTCAAAGAATCATGTTTTTCCCTCAAAGACAAATAATATTCCAATCAAGTACCATTAATTGAGAGAGCAAGTTGCCAATAAGATTGTAAAGATGGAGTGTGTTCCTACAAAATAATAGGTTGCTGATATTTTCACTAAACCACTGCCATGAGATTAGTTTAAGTATTTGAGGAAGATATTGGGAGTTGTTCCTCTTGGCTCCCTCCACTAGATCTTCCTTCAAGAGAAAGAAATGCAGCTGGTATACCTTCAACATATCAAATTAAGTTGTTAGGTCTATAGGCTCCATATGACAATAGAAGATTGTTGACAGGGGGAGTAAAGTTGTAGGTGGAGTTCATTAGTGTATTTTCCTTTGATGTCAAAGGGGGAGCAGTATTGGTTATAAAACAAATACAATAGTATTGGTGGTGTCGTGAGAATTCTTCATAGCAATAGTACAACATGAGAGGAGTGCATTTCAAGGGAAGAAACATCCAAAGGAGATGAATTTGATAAGAGCACAAAAACATTTTGTTTTGTGGACCATTTTGTCTTCATGATGATGTCTTTTTTGATTAAGGTGTTTCCATAAATGCTAAAGGGGGTGAATTTTGGAAATATGTTGTCATTGATGGAAAATGATGGGAAAGAATGAAACAGGTGATGAAGCACAAGAAGAAGTGTTATCTCTTAGAGGAAGCCCAAATGTAGGAAAATCTCCAAGGTAACCTTGAACCTCTTTTAGGTTGAAAGGTAACCCTTCAACCTAGAGAGGGATCTCTCCCCAAAACTCAACTACTCTAGGTCATTATAGTAGTAGGTTTCACAATTGAGTTATGTGGTCAGATTTAGTTTGTAAGATGAAAATTTGGTTGGATTGTATATAAAAAACACCATTGGGCATGGAGTCTAGTTTTATCAAATGATGCTACAAATCTAATGAGCAGGACACAAAAAGTAGTGTAGCAATAACTCCTTTGAAAATTTTAGAAATTTAGAAGAAAAAGACTGAAAGGAAAACAAAAATATAGTTGATAGGAACTAAATGTTCTAATGACTGAGAAATATGAGAAACGATATTTAATGAATCCAAATCTTAGATACTAACATGTTTCAGACATGAAGAAGACTTTTCAAAAACAAAGAAATAATAGACATGGAACTACAACAGATGATTTTTTTGAAAATGCTCATCAAACAATAATATATTTAAGATCTAATCAAATACACTAGAGTGTTAATTTTTTACAATAAAATCCAACCTTTCTTCATTACACAGTCCAAGTATTTATAGGAAATGCAAACTAACTAAAAATAATTTTTAGCAAAGCTTTAATTACGAAATCTAAATAATCATAGCGTACATCTCAAATACATGCACATAAAACTTTCTAATCCTATATTCATCCAAATATAATGTTATTTGTAGAGTCATGGCTAGCGATAAGGATTAGAAAGTTGAATTTTGTGAGGTGGCATCCAAGTCAACAACTGTCGATGATTCTTTTCCTCATGAAATCTTGAAAATTAAGCTCCAGTGATCCCTCCAAAAATAAAAAACCGTGATAGTTGTGAGAAAACAGAGAGAGGTTTTGCTGAATGGGTTTGTTATGGACACAAAAAAAATTCAGTTTCATAAAATTCATTCTCATTTTACTGGAACACGTGCCCTAAATTACTATGTTGTATAGGAAAAACAGAGTTTTAACCAACATTTTCGCTGTCCTTTCTGCCTGTTTTCAAATTCGCTGACAGTGGGAATGTTAGCGCATCCCTGCTCTACAATAATTTTCGATGGATTTTGTGATAGACCATCAACAAATCTGGTGCTTTGGGAATGACCCAGTTAGCCTTGCCGCCTTTCCCCATCATATTAGTTAGAAATGAAAACACCAGGATTTGATCCTAGATCTTTGCGGGAGAAGCCAGATGATATCTTGTCAGTCATTTCCAAATTAATAACAAACTAACCAAACATACAAATCAAAACATGAATTTACAAAATGAAATGAGTTTATCAATGGAGAGGGGAAATCATTACAATTTGGGGAAATTATTACAATATGGGGAAAACATGCTTTAAACCATGATTAATCAATAAACCATACACCGATGGAAGTGGAAAAATATATGATTTAACATCACACTTAACCATGGCACGCTTGCAAACCTCCTCATTGACTATGATGTGGTCAACATAATTCCAAATTTTAAATTTTAACTTTGTTTTTGGCGCCAACAATCGGCCTCTCAATTTTATCGGAAACTTTGATAAGCCCATTGTCAGCGAATTTATATAGAAAACATTATAATAACACTTGAAGAACTAATAACCTCTCTATTGATGATTTCCTTGATTATTACAACTAAAATATTGACACTGAAACGTTTAACATTTTCTGAATTTTTTTAAAAAGATAGTTAATGTGATAATAGCTAGCTCCACAGGGATGTTGTCGATCGTAGATGGAAACAAGAACCCCATAGACTAGAGGCCTAATCCATTTGGAGGCTCCCAACCAGTAACCTTGCAACCTATAAACTATACCACACTGCTACACACTGCAAACTGAAAACTAAAATTGAATGTTGCTACAAAACACGCATAGAGTGTTGAGCTTATCGGAACACTAACCTATCCTAAACTGCTGAAATAATTGCTAAGTCAAATAACACGAAAATTCCAATACAACCAATCTAGTAGCTACTCAAATACCATGGATTTTTTTATTGTGCTTCAGCAAAATCAAAACTTGACAGTATAGTGGCAAAGGCAACTCATGATGTAATTTGTATCCACAGTGAAAAAATGGTCAACAATTAAAACTAAAAAAAAACATCCATATATTCAACTATGGGATCATAAAAATGATGATCTATTTGATGGCTCTCAAGGTATTGAATGACTAGATAATCATGGTTGAACTTTTCTTGCACGTTTTCTATTTCAAATTCATAATCCAAAATAGAAAATTTTCCACTCTAGAAAATAGAGGGAAGAAATGTGTATTTTCGTTGCTATTGAGAAGAAATTCCAAAAGAATGATCTTGATATGGAAAAAAATGTTGGTCCTCTAATATTACAAGATCTATCTGAATTTCCTTGCAATACTCTTCTATGAAATGAATCTTTCCTTCCAAGCTACATTTGCATGACTTCAAATATGACAAAAAAAATGCATGTTTTTTCTTATCCCCTTCACCATCAGTATACGCATCATTCCATTCTCTAAAACCCTAAATGGAAACATGATATATTACATATTCTTCTTTCTCCATCCATGTTTCTAAGAAGATAACCCAAAATATTTTTATGGATGTTATGGACTTCAAAGACAAACATTCAATCCAATTTTTGCACTTCTCTTGGAACGAATCATAAAATAATATCATGTATATCACTTCACACTTGACTTTAAGAAGATCAGTAAAGTCACAAAAATTTTCAGTATGTCTCAAAGTTAGGCTCAAATCACCACCACTAAATTTTTTTCCATTTCTCATAAAATATTCATGTTTAGGTAGATGATTAGGAAAATTAGGAATAACTCTAAAATCTAAAGTTGCATACCTTGAAACAATAGTAGCAGCATTTGATTTCTTCATTTGCCTGGTGAAATAACCATTGAATCATCTAAGCTATGAATCCTTCTGACGATGGAGTCACCATGGAAGCTTCTAACACTGGATTCTTGAAAATGGAGTCGTTAGAGAAAACACCTTGTAGACAAACCTGATATCCAAATCTTTGTTTTCCCTCATAAATCTGATCTTAAACAATGAAATCGTTTGGGGAAATATTATCTCTTAGAGGAAACCCAGCTACAGGAAAACATCCAAGGTAACCTTGAACCTCTTTTAGGTTGAAAGCTAGCCCTTCAACCTGGAGAGGGATCTCTCCCTAAAACTCAACTACTCTAGATTATTGTAGTAGTAGGCTTCACAATTGATTTATATGGCCAAATTTAGTTTGTATGATGAAAATTTGGTTGGGTTGTATATAAAACACACCATTGGGAATGGAGTCTAGTTTTATCAAATGATGCTACAAATCTAATGAGGAGGACACAAAAAGCAAGGTAGCAATAACTGCTTTGACAATTTGAGAAATTTAAGAGAAAAAGATTGAAAGGAAAACATAAATATAGCTGATAGGAACTACAAGTAATAATTTCTAAGAAATATGAGAAAGGAGCATTAATGAATCGCAATCTCAGATAGTAATATTTTTCAAACATGAAGAAGACTTTTCATAAATAGAGAAATAATAGACAAGGAACTACAACACATGAGTTTTCGGAAAATGCTCATCAAACTGCAATATATTTAAGATCTTCTCAAATGCACCAAAGTGTTAATGTTTTTAGAATAAAAGCCAACCTCTCTTCATTATGCAATCCTTGTCTTTATAGAAAAGAAGAACTAACTAAAAACCAAGTTTTAGCAAAGCTTTAATTACAAAATCTAAATAGTCACAACATACATCTCAAATACATGCGTAGAAAACATTCTAATCCTATCTATGTTTAAATATCATGTTGTTGTTGGAGCCATGGCTAGAGATAAGGATTAACCATTCGAATTTGGTGAGGTGGCATCTAATTCAACAACTCTCCATGAGCTTTTTCCTCACGAAATCTTGAAACATAGGGTCTAGTGATCCCTTAAAAAATCGTAAACCATGATATATGTTAGAAAACCAAGGGAGGTTTCTCTAAATGGTTCCGTTCTGGAGAAAAATGTCTTTTGGTTTCATAAAATCCATTCTCATTTCTCTTAAAAGCATGTCTAAAATTACTTTTATGTACAGGAAAAAACAAAGTTTTAATTGGCGATTTCGCTGACAGGTTAACTATTAGCATATCGTTTTTGCCTATTTTTAGAATTCATTGATAGTGGGAATGTCAGCTCATCCTTGCTCTATTGTAATTGTTGATGGATTCCAAAATATATCATCAACAGATCTGGTGCTTTTGGCTCAGCCGGATTAGCCTTGCTTCCTTTCCCCATCAAAGACTTTGGTTAGAGACAAAAACACTAGGATTTGATCTTGGATCTTTGTCAGAGAATTCAGAAGATAGCTTTCCAGTCACTTCCAAATTAACAATAAAGTAACCAAACTTACAAATGAAAACATAAATTTTACAAAATAAAATGAGTGTAATCGGTGGAGATGGGAAATCATTACAATTCAGGAAAACACATTTAAAACCACGATTAATCGATAAACCAGACAACAATGGTGGAAGAAAAATATACGATTTAACATCACACTTACTTGTGGCATGCTTGCAGACCTCATCATTTACCCTGACGTGGTTAGGTAATTACAAATTTGAAATTTGAAATTTGGTTTTGGCACTGACAATTGGTCTCTCAATTTTATCGGAAACACTGATAAGCCTATTGTCAGTGAATTTCTTCAAAAAATATTATTGGAAGACTTAAAGCACTGATAGCCTTGTTATCGATGATTTCCTTATTTATTACCAGTAAAATGCTAACACTGAAACTGTCATAATTTTCTGATATTTTTTAAAACCAAAGTTAATGTGACAACTGGTTGTACGAGGATGTTTTTGATCATAGATGGCAGCAAGAACACCATATACTAGAGGCCCGATCCATTAGGTGGCTTCCAACCACTAACCCTACAATCTGTAAATTATACCACACTGCTGCACACTGCAAACTGAAAACTGAAATTGAAAGTTGTTACAAAACATCCTCAGTGTGCTTAGCTTATTGGCACACCAACCTATCCTAAACTAATGAAATAATTGCTCAATGAAATAACACAAAAATTCCAATGCAACCAATCTAGTAGCTTCTCAAATACCGTGGTGTTTTTACTGTGCTTCAGCGAAATTGAAATTGGATAGTATAGTGGTGAAGGAAACTCACGATGTAATTTGTATCCATGGTGAAAAAATGAATGACAATTCAAATTGAAAAAAACCTCCATGTAGTCAACTATGCGATCATAAAATTGATGATCTATCTAATGACCCTCAAGGTATTGAATGACGGGATAATCGTGGTTGAACTTTTCATACAGGTTTTTGTTGAAAATAATACTGAGAGGGGGGGTGAATCAGTATTATCTAGTCCTTTTAACAATTCTTCCTTATTTATACTTTTGAATTATTTTTGCATATCAGTACCATAAAACAATGAGCATGAACAAGAAAAACAGACAATCACATCAAAGAACAC